>JAYMSL010000027.1:0-75749 GCA_036897195.1 Plantago coronopus
AGAGAAAGAAGCACTAAGCAGATCTTCGAAGAACTAAGAAGAGAAAGAAAAAGAAGCCCGGGAAAAACGGTTCAGAAAAGAAAGAAAGAGAGAAAAAAGAACTAAGAAGAGAAAGAAGAACTAAGAAGAGAACTACGAAAAGAAAGGAAAGAGGAAGAAGAGATTCGCTTCCCTAGTGAAGGTGGGAAGTTCCTAGCATCCGGAGCCGGACTTCCGAAGCTCTTTAGCTGTTCTCGGAGAAGGAGTGGCATGGGGCAATGGCAGTGAGTCTACGCTAAGGGTATCCTAGTTAGTAGGCAGGATGGCATGGGCTCTTCTCCATGGAGTCGGTATAGGGGAGAGTGCAAAGAGAATCCTCCCCTTGCTACCACCCCATCTACCATTCCAATAGGAGAATGAGAGATCGATCCTTTCCAGTCGATCTGAACTACTAGGATGTGTTGTGATCCAAGACCTTTGCCTTTCGGCTCATCCGTTCCGCTCCTAGGAGATCTGAGATCCTCTCATTTGCGCTTGTCCATTCATTCTCTCCCATGGAGATCACAGAACCGTGTAGATCACAGACCCTCGACTCCAGGGCCCAGGCGCCTTCGGATCTCAGATCTCCTTGTCCCACACTCGGCCATTTCCTACTTCCGGAGTCGGAAGGAATTGCGTATAGATAGAAAGAGTAAGGACGACCGAAAGGATTTGTGGCGCTCCGGATTCCGAACTCGTGGAATAGCTCCGCATCCGAGTCCGATCTCCCATGGCATAGGTTCCTAGATTCTTGGAAACATAGATGGATGAAGGAAACCTAGATGCAGGAAACATAGATGGATGAAGGAAGGGACTTTTTCGAGGGCGCTCCAGAGCCCCGTCCGATTCTGACCTCTACTTCAAGGTTGGAAGATGCCGTATGCGAGGGTGCTCTTTTTCTTAGGTCTTCCCTCTCTCACTCAGACTAGTCCGAGGCAGGGGAGAATGGCAGATTCCGGATGGTGGGAGCCGCAACTGCAGATGGGGTTCGAGTCCCTTTAGTGGCGATGTGATTGAGATGAAAGGAGATAGGAGATAGGAAATGGCGAAATCCAAATGGAGATTTAAAACATGTCGTCTACTTTGCGCAAATGTTTGGAACAGAAAACGGACAATAATCCAAGGGCGCATTCTCCAAAGATTGCAAAAGAAGAATCGATCTCTGAAGAGAAATCTCTATTCGAGACGAAATCAGAGCAGTTACATTCAATTACAAACGAGACGAAAGTGGTCCCTGTTTTATGGGAAGTTACCCATCACGGAGATGCAAAGAAAAAGAAAAGCATCTACCATTCCCTTTCTACTCCATCTCGAAAGAAGATTGGACGTCATTCTGGTTCGTATCCATTTTTGTGAAACTCTGCCTCAAGCAAGGCAGCTGATAAGTCATCGAAAGATTTGTGTGAATAATCGAGTGGTCAATCGAAGTGCTTTTCCAGTCTCTCACGGCGATCTCCTCTCCTTTTCTACAGAGAATGATGCTAGCATCCACCGCGAGAAAATCCGGAGATCCTTTGAAAGCTTACTCGAGAACAGATTGCGAGATCTCTTCCTAGAAAAAGTCAAGCGACAAAAAAGACTAGAGAAAAAATGGCGCTATCTTTCCCTAGACGAACTACGAAGTTTCCTAGACGAAGTACAAAGGTTGCCTCGCTGGAAAGGCCCAAAACACTTTCTCCAAATGCAGAAAATCCTGAAGAAGCTTACGCTGGGGATAAGAAGCCGAAGGAAATGGTTCCAAGAAAAAGGAATCCGAAAAGGCCGAACCCCATCAGGCCCCTTTTTGGTCGAAGAACAAATCCAGCAGAAAGCAGATTTCATAGATGATTTTTTAGACGAGTGGACGAAAGAGAAAGAGCGCAGGGATTCGATCGAACGTCTTTTCTCCATATTCTGCTGGAGAAAGAAGGATTTTCCCAAAAAGGCAGCTAGGGGGCAGGCTCCAAGAAAGAATCCACTAAAGAAGAGGAGAGCAGAAAGACAGAAAGTCCATAGCCTGCGGAAATGGGGGAAGCAAGGAGGGAAGGAAAAGTCGGAAAGAGTGCAAAAACGAGAAGCAGAAAGAAGAGCTCCATTCGACAAGGAGATAGGGAAGTCGGAGGCCATAGGGGAAACAAACCCTTCCGCCATTGAGAGAGAGCTGGATCAAGACTTCCTCCGGGCATTATTCTCATGCAAAAAGAAACCCCACGCCAACGAAAACCTATTCCATATTCTAGGCTCACCGTTCCGGAGTCACAAAGAGAAGAAGAAGAAAGAAAAAAAAATCCCAGATCTGCTCATTGTCAATTCCGTCTTCTGGAGTCCACAACCGAAAAAGAAAGAGAGACCAAAAAGAGCACTCTCGACTCATTATTCGGAGGTGAATCATAGAACATTGAAAGCTGTGGTATCTTATAGACCTATCTTAGGTCACATCCCTCACGAGATCCAAATGAAAGAGCGAAACCTTCTTCCTCGAATCGGAAACCCATGTGGCTAAAAGAGGCAAAGGACATCCGAGACCCTATTCACGGTCTCTCTTCGTAGATGAAAGAGATCTCTCATTCCTCCTTTTTGGCTAGGATTCCTTTGGGATCAGATAGAAGGCAGAAGTCTTGGAATGGGAATACGCAAAGGGAAAATTCGCTCCGTAGACAAAACAAGACATGGCACGCAGAGGAAATCCAATATCGGTCAGACTTGATCTGAATCGTAGCGCAGATTCGAGTTGGTTCAGTGAGGGCGACCGAGAAAGTCAGCGAAAAGTGCATTCCTTCGCACAGAAAGAGGAGCCGACGGACACGACTTCTTCTTGCGAACTCCGGCGAGAAGACCACTGAAAATTCAGGACTAGAGCATGTCGTGAAAGAAGCAAGGAGTGAATGCTTCGACCCTCTCTCCGGGGCAGAGTCGAATGTAGATATCATGAAGGCGAGGTCTTGGATACCAGCCATAGAACCCAGTGCCTGCCCCTACGGATAAATCACTAGCCCATAAAGAAAGGGCACCGAGGCCACCAGAGAGAGGAAGAGTCTGATCCCAGAAGGGCAAATGCCACTGACGGCATCACTTTGAGCAAATGAATGACGAGAATCCGCTGCAGAGAAGGGGATGAAAGAACGAGAGAGAAAGACAAGAAGGTGATGAACGAGAGAGAAAGAGAGAAAGTTCCGGAAGAACGAGACCAAAGGGTCGAAGGTTCGGACCGAGACCGTTAGGTCGAAGGATCCAAAGGACCGAGATCGACAGATCGAAGGTTCCAAAGGACCGAGGCCGTTAGGCCGAAGGAGATGCAAGACGAGACCCTTGGGTCGAAGGAGAGAAGAAAGAAAAAAACGAGACCGAGAGCAAGAAGGAGATGAGAAAACGAGACCGAGAGGAAGAATGGAAAGAAGAAGAAGAGAGAAAAAAGGGAGATGAATGAGAAAAGATAAGAGAGAGAAAGAAAGAGAACGAGAGGAAGAAAAGAAGGTGATGAAAGAAAAAAAAGAGACACAGAGCGAGAGCCAGAGGAAGAAGACAAGAGAAGAAGAAGAGAAGGCCAAAGAAGGAGCTAGATAGCGACCTCGGACCTTAAAGCACACTCTGCTCCGCTTTCCATAAAAGAGAGTTTTCGCTGGAACCGGTGAACTACACTCCCTTCCTCAGAGATGTGTAGCACAGAGGGCTCGTAGTACCTTAACCCAGAGCTAGTCCAAAGGGAAGGAGCCTAAAGCCAACCCCAAACTTCTAACCAAAGAATGACATGTCCCTCTCCAAGATTGGGTCGAAAGAGACCGCCAACCATGCCCTTGACCGAAAAACAAAAGAGAGAAGACAACAAGAAAAAAAGAAAACAAGACAGCAGAAAAACAAGAAAGAGAGACAGAGAAGAAAAAGAATACAAGACAGAAGAAAGAATCAGAGAAAGAAAACAAGAATCAGAGAGAGATGAAAAAGAATACAAGACAGAAGAGAGAAGGAGGAGAGAAAGAAAACAAGAATCAGAGAAAGAAAACAAGAAAGAGAGGAAAAACAAGAAAGAGAGGAAGAGAGAGAGAGGAGAAGAACAAGAAAAAGAAAACAAGAGAAAGAAGACAACAAGAGAAAGAGCAGAGAGGAGAAAGCAGAGAGAAAAGCAAAAAGAAAAAGAAGGAAGGAAAAAAGAACAAGAGAAGAGAGACGGAGAGAGAAGACAGAGAAGAGAGACGTAAGGCTAAATTAGAGAGACAGAGAAGAGATAACAAACGAAGGAAGAAAGAATGAGAGAGAGGAGAAGAAAGAGAGATAGAACAAGAGAGAAGAAAGATAGAACAAGAGAAGAAAGAGAACAAGAGACAAGAGTAGAGAGAACAAGAGAGAGGAGAAGAAAGAGAGAAAAAGGGAGGAGAGGCAGAGAGGAAGAAGGTTCGGAAAGAACGAGAAGACAGAAGAAAAACAAGAGAAAGAAGAGAGAAGAAAAAGAAAACAGAAGAAAGAATCAGAGAGAGAAGAAAAAGGAAAAGAAAGAGAGACGGTTCGGAAAGAACGAGACCAAGAGCAAGAAGGAAAAGAAAACAAGAGAAAAGAAAGAAGAAAAAAAGAACAAGAGAAGAAAAAGGTTCGGAAAGAACGAGAACGAGAGAAAGAAGGCTCGGAAAGAACGAGACCGAGAGGAAGAATGAAAAGAAAGAAGATCAGAACAAGAATCAGAGAAGAGAGAAGAAGACGCAGACAAAAGAAAGAAGAGAAATCAAAGAAAAGAAGAGAAAGAAGTCCCAAAAAAGAAGAGAAGTCCGAAAAAAGAAAGAAGAGAGAAGAAAAAGAAGAAGAGAGAAGAAAAAGAAGAAAAGCAGACCAAAAAGAAGTCCGAAAAAAGAAAGAAGAGAGAAGAAAAAGAGAGAAAGAAAAGGAGAAGAGAAAAGAAAGAAAAAGAAGAAAAAGAGGAAAGAAAGAAGGAAAAGACAGAAAGAAATACGAAAAGGAAAAGAAGAGAAAAGAACAAGAAAGAAGGAAGAGAAAAGGAAAAGAAAGAAAGAGACCGAAAGAAAAGAGAGAGAGAAGAACAAGAGAAGGAGAGAGAGAAAATAGGAAAAGAGGATAAAGAAAGAAGAAAAAGAAGAGAGATTCCAAAGAATAAAGAGAGGAGAGACAGAGAGGAAGAAGAAGAGATTCCAAAGAGCAAGAGAGAACAAGAGAAAGAGAGAAAAAAAAGAATCAGAACAAACAAGGTTCGGAAAGAACGAGACAGAGAGGAAGAAGAAAGAAAAAGAAGAGAAAAGAGAGAAGAAGAAAGAGAATAAGAAAGAGAAGGGGAAAAAGAAAGAAGAACCAAGAAGAGAGAAGCCGAAAGTCATTCCTAAGCGCCTGGGATGGAGTACAGGAAAAAGAGGCATTCCAGATCTCAGAATCACAAGGAATCGAAAAGGGGAGGACCGGAGATGACTCTATCTCCTACCAAAGGTTGGCTTTGAGAGCCGTGTGATGGGTGACTATCCAGCACGGTTCGGAGAGCACTTGGAAGCGAAGGCCAGGCCGGAGTCCGAATTGACTCTATTTATTATTATGGGAAATCAGTCTATCAAGATCTCCATATGAGAGCGTATTTCGATCAGATACAGCCACCCACGAGAAAGACCTTTGGATTCCGAGTAGGTAGATCCATTATTCTACATTTTCCAAAAAGAATATCCATTTCTGTCTTTTCGGCCACTCTTCCACCAAAAATCAAAAAGAGAATCCAAAGAAAAATAGAAGAAGAAGAAAAAAAAGAGAGAAAGAAACAGAAGCGGATAAAAATAAGATACAAAAACAAAAAAATAAGAATCAAAAGAGTCACGAAATGGAGTCGATTGGAGAAAGTCCTTCCGATCCGACCTCTAAGGAGGAGGAGAGGAAAAGAAGCAAAGGCACTAGGAAAGGCCTCCGTCGAATCGAGAAAGCTCCCAGGCGCGGAGAAGGGAAGAAGGATTTGCACCAAAAACAAAGCAGGCTATCGATCCCACGACCGAACCAATCCTAATCTTGCTACATTACTAATAATCTCGAAGGCCTTCCGGAAGCCCAGATTGAAAGACCTTTCCAAAAGAAAAAGAGTCCAAGCCAGCCCTGAACCGAGGCTTCCCGAAAAAAAGAGGAGGCGGGGAAAGAGGCAGCAGGAAAGCAAGCAGGAAAAACGAAAACGAAAGGAAGAAAAACGAAAACGAAAGCAAGAAAAAAAACAAAAGAAGGAAAAAAAGCAGAAGACTCTAGCCTTTTTTAATATCCCTGTGACCCACATCCACAGGAGACAGAAAAAGAACCCCCCTGCATTACGTTCTTACTTGCATTATGTACTACTCCAATACTTCTTGAAGCAAAAGAACCAAATGCAGTGCGATCCCCTCCTTCTTCTAAAGCATTTCGTCAACGGGGCAGAATCCTCTAGCTGCAAAGCGAATCAAAAAGAAAGCAGCTTGGAGTGCAGAATACGTGATCGAATTGCTTTTTTGTTAGAAAGCTTGACCAGAAAGACGAAAGCAGAAGCAGAAGGGAAAAAGAAAGGAGACGCAGAACGAAAAAGGAGGAAAGCAGAAGGAATCCAGCAGTGGACCCACTTCATTCCACAAGTACAAGAGAGGAGAGCCGACCGAACAAGACCAAAAACAAACATCGCCCTTTTTCCTTTCTTTGGGGCTACCTTCTTTTTCCTACACGAAGGGCTTCACGTCGAAAGAGAATGTCAAACGAACTTGAAATACAAGAAATTGATCTACAAGAAATTAATCTATTGGTCTGACTCTGACAGAGCCAAGATGCTATGCAGGAACCTCCTCAAAAAGCAGAAGGTCAAACAATTGATACACAAGATAGACCCAGAGAACATTGGAAAGGGAATCCAGATTCTCTGGGGGATCCTCTTCAGAAGGAAAAAACTGCCATATCCATACCACTTATATGCATATTCACACCAAGTACGAAAAAGCAAAGAATTCCTCGCGAACACAACGAAAACAAAGACCTACATACAACACCTAACTATACCTTCCATTTATCAAAGTGCTGCACTCATTGCTCAAGAAATCGCTATACTACTTAGGAGCAAAAAAAGATCCTTTAGATCCATCTTTAATCAAATTCTAAGGAACATGCCAAAAATCATGAAAAAACAAATCACCGGAATCAGGATTGATTGTTCAGGAAGATCAGATGGAGCAGAAATCGCTCGAACAGAATCCTCCAAATTGGGAAAAACATCTCGTAATATTTTTCAACAGAAAATGGATTATGCTTACACAGAAGTACCCACGCGATATGGGATCTTAGGCGTCAAAGTCTGGATTGCTTACGGACAAAAAAGCAAGAAAAGCATACAAAAGCAGACCCCACCAGAAAAGGAAAAAAGAAGACAAAGAAACACAGACGAGAGATAGAAAGAAAAAGAGAAAGAAAAAGAGAAGAGAGATAGAAAAAAAGGAGAGAAGAAAGACAGAAACAGAGAGAAAGAAAGGAAAGAAGAGAGAGAAACAGAAAGAAGAGAGAGAAACAGAAAGGAGAGAAGAGGGAGAAACAGAAAGCAGATAGACAGAAAAACAGAGATAGAAAAAAATAGTAAGAAAAAGAAGAGAGAATGAAAAAGAGGAGAGAGGCAAAGAGGAAAAGAACAAGATAAGACAGAAGAGAGGAAAAGAACAAGATAAGACAGAAGAGAGGAAAAGAACAAGATAAGCCGGAAGAGAAGCAGAGAGCCAGAGAAACAGAAAGAGAAGCAGAAACACAAAGAAAGAGAAGAGAGCAGAACAAAGAAAGACAGAGAGGAGAAAGAGAAAAAAGTAAGAAAAAAGAAAGAGAGAGAACAAGAACAGAACCAGAGGAGAAGAAAGACAAAGAAAAAAGACAAAGAAAAAAGAAAGAGAGATAGAAAAAAGAGAGATAGAAAAAAAAGAGCTACGGGAGAGAGACAAAGAAGAGGAGCTCAAAAAAGAAGAGGAGCTCAAAAAGAACAGTCCCTGGAAAAAGAAGAAGCAGAAAGAAAAAGAAAAGAACAAAGAGAAGAAGCAGAAAAAGAGAAAGAGAAGAAGGTTCCAAGAAGCACGAGAAAGAAAAAGAAAGTTCCAAGAAGAACAAGAACGAAAGAAAAAGAACAGAACACGAAGAGAAGAAAGAGACAGAGGAGAAAAAGACAGAGAGAAGGAAGAAAAAGAAGAGAAAGAGAATAGCAGCTACGGGAAAAAGAGATCGAAAAAGAAGAGAAAGAAACAATAAGAGAGAAAAAGAAGAGAAAGAGACAATAAGAGAGAATAAGAAGAGAGGCAGAAGAAGAAGGAAAAGAGAAAGAAGAGGAGCTCAAAAAGAAGCAGAAAGAGAAGAAGAACAAAGAGAAGCAGAAAGAGAAGAAGAACAAGAGAACAAGAAAGACAAAGAAAAAGACATAGAAGAGCCACGGGAGATAGACAAAGAAAAAGAAGAGGATTCTTGCTTCAGAAGGCAGGCACCCAAGGAGAGACCTTCACATTACTCCAGAAACAAAGAATTACTCTTGGCCCAAACAAACCTTCCCTGACTTTTATACTTACGTGTCCAAGTGTACTTAGCCAAACACAAACTAACAAACAGGTAACAGAAACTCACAAGAAACACAAACTAACTACAAAAGCTCCAAACAGCTAACAGAAACTCACAGCTAACAGAAACAAACAGGAAACACAAACTAACAGGAAACACAAACTAACAAACAGTACACAGAAAATACACACACAAACAGAAACTCACAAACAGGTAACAGAAACTCCATACACACACAAACAAAGAAACTCCATACACACACAAACAGAAACTCCATACACACACAAACAGAAACACAAACTCACAGGAAACAGAAACTAACAGTAACAAACCGAATACACACAAACACAGAAAAAGACAAACAACAAAACAAAATACAGAGAAAGAAAGAGCGAAAGAGAGAGAGAAACTCGGACAAAACAAAATACAGAGAAAGAGAGAGCAATAGAAATCAAAGGAGTTAGCAAAAGAAAAAATAAGAGAAAGAAAGAGAGAGAAAGAAACTCGGACAAAACAAACAAGAGAAAGAAGACAGAAGAGAGGATAAAGAACAACAAAACAAAATACAGCGAAAGAGAGAAAGAAAGAAACTCGGACAAACAACAAAACAAAATACAGCGAAAGAGAGAAAGAAAGAAACTCGGACAAAACTACAACAATACAAAGAAAATACTACAACAAAACAAGGACAAAACTACAAACAAGGAGAATACTACAACAAAACAAGAGAGAAAGAGACAACAAAACTACAAGAAAACAAAAAAGAAAGAAGACCGGAGGAAAGGGAAGACAGAACAGAACAAGAAAGACAGAGGAAAAAGAAAACAAGAAGAGAGAAAGAAAGAGAAAACAAAACAAGAGAGAAAGAGAGAAGAAAACAAAAAGAAGAGAGAAGAAAACAACAACAAAAAAGAAAGAGAGAATAAAAAAAGAAGAGAAAAAAAGAAGAGAAACAAAGAAGAGAAACAAAGAAGAAGAGAGAAAGCAGAAAACAACAACAAAAAAAAAGAAGGTTCTCCAAGAAGAAAAGTAAAAAAGAAAGAACCAGAACAAAGAGAAAAAGAGACAAGAAAGAAAGAGAAAAAGAGAAGAGAGTAGTAAATAAGAAAAAAAGAGGAAAAAGAATCAGAACAACAGAGAAGAGACAAAGAAGCAGAAAGAAACAGAACAAGAAGAAGAGACAAAGAAGCAGAAGAAAGAAACAGAAACAAAGAAAAAAACAAGGAAAAAGAAAGGAAAAAAGAAGAACACAAGAAAAAAAAGAAGAGAAGACACAGAACAAAAAAAGAGAACGAGAGCAAAAAGCAAAGACAATTCCAAAAAATACCAGATGAAAAAAGAAGATGAAAAAAGAAGATGAACAGAAAGAAAGAAAGAAAGAGAGCCAGAGACCGAGAGAAAGAAGAAGAAAAGAGAAGAGGAAAAAGAGAGGAAAGAAAAACAAGAAGTCGAAGTAGAAGAGAGAAACAGCAAAAGAGAAAGAGAAGACAGAAGAAGAGAAAGAAAGAGAACAAGAGACAAGAACAGAAGAGAGCAAGATAAGAAAGAACAACAGAAAACGAGATAAGAAAAAAAAAAAGAGAGAAGGGAAAAAGCAAGAAGAAAAAAGAGAGAAAGAACAAGAACCAAAAAGAATCCGAAAGAAGAAGAAAGAGATGAAAGAAAAGAAGAAGAACAAGAAGATGATGAAGCAGAATAAGAATAAGAGAAAGAAGAAGCAAAACAATGAGCAGAACAGAGAGAAAAGAAAGAAAGAAAGAAGGTGAGGAAAGAAAGAAACAGACCAAGAAGAAGAAAAGAAGGGAAAAAGAAGAACAGAAAAGAGGAAAGAGAAGCACAGAAAAGAAGGGAAAGAGAAGCACAGAAAAGAATAAAGAGAAGGACAAGTGTCAAAGAAATCCTCTCAGGGCTAGGAAAAATCGTCGCCCGTTGGGGGCTTTTGCCCCTGGGTTCTGCAGACTTCGCAGAGAAGCTTCCACGTACGAGAGAGGGACAGACAGTGAGAAAGACAGTGGAGAACAAGAGAAAAAGAAAAAGAGGAACAAGAAGAAAAAAGAAGAGAGAGAGAAAAAGAAAGCAAGACGAAAAAAGAGAAAGAAAAAGAGAAAGCAAGACGAAAAAGAAAAAGAGAAAGAATCAAAGAAGAAACAGAAGAAAGCAAGAGAAGAACAAGAAAGAACGAGGAAAAAGAAAGAAAAAAAGAGAGCAAGAGACAAAGGATGAAAAGAAAGAAAGAAAGAGGAAGAACGAGGAAAAAGAAAGAAAGAAAAGAGCAAATAAAGAAGAAAGAAACCTTTTGCAGACAGAAAGAAAAGAAGAGAGAAGAAAGAGAGGAGAGAAAGCAAGAGAAGAACAAGAAAGAGAGAAGAAAAAGAGGACCAGAAAAAAAAGTAAAAAAGAAAGACAGAGGACAAAAATAGAGAGAGAAAAAAGAGGGCAGATTGTTCTAAGATTCAAGAAAAAAATTACACAGAAAAAACAGTGGAAAATTCACAGAGAAAAACACAAGAAAAGAAGACACCGCTTAGGATTTCACAGGAAAGAGATTTTACGGGCTTTTTTTCACTACTAAAGGCATAGAAACCTTATATAGGAAAAACACAAGACAAAAACCTGCACCTTAGAATTCTCCATAAATAAATTTTAAGGGGCATTTCATTCGTCGATTGTGAAATCAGCACACAAAAAGAAGAGAAAAAAAGAGGAGACAAAGAGAAAAAAAGAAGAGGAGACAAAGAGAAAGAGGAAAGAGACAACAAGAAAAAGAAGAGAAAAAGAGAACGACAGAAAGAGGAAAAGGAGAAAAACAGAACAAGAAAGAAGAGAAAGAAACACAAGAGAGAGAGAAAATGGAGAAAGAAAAAGAAGACCCAGACCAAAGAACGAGAAAAGAAGTTCTACCACAGTTTCGGCCTAAGAAAGATACAAAAAAAGAATAGAAGAGAGCAAGCAAAATAAAAATAGAGAAAAAAAGAACGAGAACGAAAGAAGAACAAGAAGAAGAATCAGAACAAGAAGGTTCGAAAGACGGAGAAAAAAAGAAAGAGAGCGAGAGAAAGAAAAGAAGGGGAATAAAAGACAGAGAGCTCAGAAAGAAGAATCAGAGAAAAAAACAAGAAATCACAAAAAAAAGAGGAAGAATCAGAACAACAAAAGAGAAAGAAGAAGCACAAGAAAAAGAAAGGACAAAGAAAAACAATCTGAGAAGAAACAAAGAGAGAGAGGAAAAAACAGAAGGAACAAGAAAGAGAACGAGAAAGAGACAAGAGAAAAAAGAAAGAGCAAAAAAAGAAGAAAGAACAAAAGGAAGAAAGAACAAAAGAAAGAAGAACAAGAAAAGAAAGAGGAGAAAAACAAAGAACAGGAAAGAAAACCAGAAAAGAAAAGAGAGAGAAGACAGAGAACAAAAGAGACAGAGGAAAGAAAAAAGAGAGAACAAAGAGGAAAAAAACAAAGAAATGGAAATTGAACGTATAAAAATGCAAGGAAATGAAACCCCGCTTATGATTCCTCATTGAGAAGAGCTTACGTGCTTTTTTCACTAGAAAAAAAGGAGGGCAATTTCATAAGTGAAAAATGCAAGGAAAAGATACCTTGTTTGTGATTGGACATTTATTAGATTATAGAGGCCTTTTCATTCGTCGATTTTGTAATCGGCACAGAAAGTAAAGAGAAAAGAGGAAAAAGAGAAGAGAGGAGATGAAAAAGAGACAGAGACAATAAGATAGAACAAGAAAGAAAAAAAGAGAAAAGAAAGAGAGAAAGAAAAAAGAAGAACAAAGCAAGAAGGAAAAAGAAAACAAGAGAAAGAGAGATGGAGATAGCAGAAAAAAGAGATGGTTCCCAAAAAACGAGACAGAAAGAAAAAAAGAGAAGAAAGGAACGAGACGAAATAAATAGATAGAAAGTAAAGGCAAGATAGGAGATTTGGAGGTACGCATATAGAAGCAAAGAAAGAGTCTCTAAAAAAAATTAGCAAGCTATACCATAAAATACAGAAGCAGAACAAAGAGTCACAGGAAAACCGAACAAGAAGAAAGAGTTAGAAAGAAAAAGATGAAGAGCAAAAGACAGAGAAGAATAGAAAAGAAAGAACAGAAAAAAAGCAAGAAGAAAAAAAGAATAAGAATAAGAAGAGCAAGAGTTTGAAGAACAGAGAAAGAAAAAGCAAGCAAGAGAGAAAGAAGAAAAAGAAAGCAAGCAAGAGAGGAAGAAGCAAAAGAAAGAAAGAAAGGAGAGATAGAAATAAGAACAATAAAATAACAAGAAAGAATCAGAGAAGAAAAAGAAACAGAGAGCAAAAAGAAACAGAGAGCAAAGACAGAGAGAAAAAGAAGAGGAAAAGAAAGGGAAAAGAGAGAGAAAAGAGAGAGAAAGAGAAGGCAAAAGAGAGGAGAAAGACAGGAGAATCAGAGAGAGAGAAGAACAAAAGAGAGAGAAAAACAGAGAGAGAGAAGAACAAAAGAGAGAGAAAAACAAAGAAAAAGAAGACAGAGAAAAACAAAACAAAAGAAATACACAAAACAAGGACCCAGAAGTAACGAGCGAGTCCGAGAAAAAAAACAAGAACAACACAAAGAAACAAGTAACCAAGTCTTACTAGGACTAACAAAACAACAATTCCATCAATGAAACAAAAACAGAAAAAGAGAATGCTGGAAACAAAGTGCAGTAAACAGAGAAAGAGAAAGAACGATGAAGCAGAAGAGGAAGAAAGAAAAGAGAGAGGAGAAAAAAAAAGAAGAGACAGAAGAGAGAGAAAGAAGAGAGAGAAAGAAGATGAACAAAAGAGAAACAGAACAAAAATCAGAGAAAGGAGAAATACAAACAAGGAAAGAAAGAAAAGACAGAAAGAAGAGCAAGAAAGAAACAGAAAAAGAAGAATAGAAAAATAGAAGAAAAAACAAAGACAGAGTGGAAAAGAAAGACATAATAAGAAAAGAGAGAAGAAAACAAAGAAAAAAGAGAAGAGAAAGAGAGAGGAAAAGAAAGAAACAAAGAAAGAAGAAAAGACAGACAAAGAGCAGCAGAAAGAAAGATAATAATAACTGCTCCATGAAAGCAGAACCCAATAAAAAGACCCGGCAGAAGTCTCAGAAGTCCACCAAAAGGAAAAAATCTTTTGGAAATAATACTTAGGACAATGCTGACTAATTGAAACGAAATGTATCCAAGCAGAATACAAAAAAACGCAGAAACTTCCACGAAAACAGATGAAAAAGGACACAATCATATCCAAAAGCAACAACAAAAAATACAGAAAAACAAGAACAGGATAAAGAAGAAAGCAGAAGAGGAGAGAGAAAAAAAAGAAAGAAAGGAGAGACAGAGGAGAGAGAAAAAAAAGAAAGAAAGGAGAGACAGAGGAGAGAGAAAAGAAAGAAAGGAGAGACAAAGTAGAAGAAGAGAGAAGAAAGAGGAACAAGAGAACAAGAAAAGAAAGAGCAGAAGAAAAGAGAAGAGAACAAAAATGAGAGAGAGAGGAGAAAAAGAGAGCAACAAAGCAACAAAGAAAGAGAAAAGAGAACAAGTACCAAAAAGAAAGAAAGAGAAAAAAGAGAAAAACAAAGAAAGAAAAGACAGGAAGAGAAGGAAAACAAGAAAGAAAAAAAGCAAGAATGAAAACAAGAAAGCAAGAGAAGAAAAGGAACAACCAACCAGACTGCCAGTCCCAGGTACAGAACGAGAAAGAAGAGAGGGCTCCTATAACAAATAAAACAAGTAAAGTAAAGAGAAATAAGTAAAGAGAAGAAAGAAAAACAAAGAAAAAGATGAAAAGAAAAATCTACAAAGAGCAAATAAAAAAGCCCACTTCCTATACCAAGTCCAAGCAATCAAATCGGAAAAGAAAAAGAAAAAAAGAGAGATCGAGAACAAAGACAAAGAGAGAGGAAAAAGAAAGAGAAATAAAGAAGAAAGAAGGTTCAAAACGAGAACGAGAGAAAGAAGAACAAGAACGAAAACAAGAGAAAAAGAACAAAACAGGATAGAGATAAAAAAGAGGAAACAAAGACAAAGAAACAACAAGAAAAGAGAGAGAAGGAGAAAGAGAAGACAAAGAAGAGAGAGAGGAGAAGAACAAGAAGAAGAATCTGAGAGAAAAGAAAGAAAGAGAGAAGAGATAGAAAGACAAGAACAAAGAAAGAAGAAAAAGAGAAAAAAACAATCAAAGAAAACAGAAAAGAAAAAAACGAAAACAAAGAAGCAAAAACGAAACCCATAAGAAAAAGATGAAAATGATTAAGAATCTAAAGGTTCCAGAATTAAAAAACCAAAGAAAAAGATGAAGAACGAGAGAAAAAGACAAAGAAAAACAGAGAACAGAAAGAAAAAAAGAAAGGAGAAGGAATAAAGAAGAAGTCAAAAACGAATAAAAACAAGAGAATGACAAATAGGAGAAATGAAAGAAAAGAGATAAAAAAGAGACAGAAGATAAAAAATAGCAAAAAAGAACATAAAGAAAAAAATTACAAAAAAAAGAACAAGCAAAAAGAAAAAACAAGAGCTAAAAGACAAATAAAGAGAAATAAAGCAAAAATAAGCAAACAAGAAAAAAGAACAAGAAAAAAGAAAAGAGAGCCCTGTGAAAAAGAAAAGTTCAAGAAGGCGAAAGAGAATAAAAGATAGAGAAAAGAAATAGAAGAACAAAAAAAAATAGAAAGAGGAAAAAAAGAAAGAAAGAATAAAAAGACAGACAAAAGAACCTACAAATGCTAACACTCTTGATTCACGCCTTCTAGCAGTATACCCTATCCCTAACACAAACCCGTGAACTGAACTATTATTTTTATCGAGGACAAAAGACTCGAGGAACTTTACAACTGGGGAAAAGAGGTCTTCTCACTAATGCTGGTTGTGGGCTTGCTAATGATTGAGGGCTGACGAACATCTTCCTATGAGTGGCAGATAAAGATCCAAAGAAAAGAAAGAATCAACAAGGAAAAAAAGAAGCAGAAGAAAGAAAATTCCATTATTGGGCTAAGGAATACAAATAGAAACAAACGAAAAAGACAAGAAAGCAAAAAATAGAAAAAGACAAGAAAGAGACAGTAAAAAAAAAAAGAAAAAAGGCGAGAAAGAAAATAAGACAGAGAGAAAAAAAAAGAGAAAAAAGAAACAGAATCGGAAAACAAGAATAAAGAAGAAGTAGACAGAATCAAAAAAACAAAAAGAATCAGAGAAAGATTAGACGAAAGACGAAAATAAGTTGCTCACGAAGCAGTCCCCTTCCAACAAGAACCAAAACAAAAATCATACAAAAGAAAAGAAAAACAACGGAAGAAAGAGATACAGAGAAAAGAAAGACGCAAAAAACAGAAAAAGAGAGAAAAGTAAGGAAACAAGAGGCAGATAGAAATAGAAAAAAAGAAAACAAGAGAGAAAATTCTAAAAGAACGAGATCTTAGGAAAGAGAATAAATTGACAAAACAAAATAGAAAAAAGGAAAGCGAAGAAGAAGAAGAGAAAGAGACAACAAACAACAATAGGAAAAGGCGAGAAAGAAAAAGAATAGAAAAGAAGAGAGCAAGAAGAGACAGAGAAAAGAAGACAAAAAACAAAACAATAAGAAAAAGAACAAAATAAAGAAAAGCAAGCAAAAATAAGAAAACCGGAGAATGAAACAAACAAAAGAAAAAAGACAGAGTAAGAAAGAAGAAAACCAAAGACGCAAACAAACAACAAAGAAAAAAACAAGACAAGAAAAAGATTTGAACCTAAACCTACTACCAATTGTATATAGATTTTACCAGTTAAATATTTCAAAGTGAAACTACAAAGACTACTTCACATCCTATTAAGATGAATTAAGAAAAACTAAAATAATAAAAAGGACCATCCCTCCCTATATACACAAATTTTCTGTCCAAACAGAGGCAGCCTTCTTTAGAACAATATACATAGAGCATTCAATAAAATACTTTTCTCTTTTTCCAAGTTTTTAAGTAAGATGAAATTCATAATTTAAGGAATCAGAGTCGATGCTACCTTTTATCATGCTTCTATGCATTTCATCTAGAACTCATTGTCTAAACTAGATTTTTCTCCCGAAACTACTTTTATATTATTTATTTCTAGTGAGATAAATCCATATTCCAACTACATTTTTTCTGTCTATATTTTTTATCTTATTTTTTCCACTAATGACCCTTTCTTTTTTTCCTGCATGTCCTCGGCCAAAATAATAGAATAAATCCATAGGGCCGGGCAGGATTGATAGAACTAAGACAAGATAAGATACTTTGTAAGAATAAGATTCAAAACCGACGTCAGTGCTGTAATCTGGCAGAAGCCCATAAAGACGTTGGAGGAAGCGGTCTTCCTGCGAATAAAGATGAAACCAATGAAAATAAAAAGAAAACAAAAAAAGTACCGGGCAGAAAGAACAAGAGAAAGAAGAAAAATAAAAGAGAAAGTAAAAGAGAATCAGAACAAAAAGAAGAAAATAGAAAGAAAACAAAGAAAAAGGGAAAGAGAGCATAAAGAAAAGACAAGCAAAAGGAAAAAACGTAGAGAAAGTAAGAAAACAAAAAAAAGAAAAGCAGAAAGAGAAAAAAAATAGAAAGCAAAGGAAAATAAGAAAGAAAAAAACAAGAGAATCTCAACCCAAAAATAAAGTAAAAAGAAAGAAAGCGCACTAGAGACAAAAACAATAAAGAAGAAAAAAGAGAAAGTAAAGAACAAGAAATTCTAAACGAACACGAGAAAAAAAGAAACAAAGCAAGTAAAGAACAAAAAGAAAGAACAAGGAAAAAGACAAAGATAAAAAAAGAGGAAAGAAGATAAAAATTAGAACAAAGACATGCCCTTCTTAGTTTACAATAAAACAAGAAACAAAAAATAAAAGATACTTGAGGGTATATATAATATATATAGATAAAGTAAAAGGAAAATAAAGCAAGAAATAAATAAAATGTATAGTATACAAATGACACACTATTTATTAGCGAATAAATAATAAGTCAATAATAACAATTCCGCAAACACAACAAAAGCGATGGGAAGTATGGAGACCTTTGATCGAAAGAGAGCAAAAGAACAAAAAAAATACCAAATTGACTAGCTATAGACCTAAACAAAGAAGAACAAATAAAAAGAAAAAAAACAATCAGAAACAAGAATCAGAAAAATAGATAGAAAGAATCAGAGACAAAGGAAATAGGAAAAGAAAGAAGAGAAAAAAGACACAGAGAGAAAAAGGCAGAAAACCAGAACAAGACAAGAACCAAAACAAGACTAAAAAAGAAAAAAACAAAGACAAACCCTTGTTACTCCGGGCTAACCCGGAGACCCTCCTTTTAACAAAAGAGCAAATTAAAACACGTCCAAAACCTAGAGTCTCAGAATTTCAAAACCATGTAACAGCAAATAAAAGACGGCGCTGCCTACAACAGCAACCAAGAAACGAAAGAGAAAGCACAAAGAGAGCACAAAGTCCACTTAAGAAGAAAAATTTTAATACCTCCACCGGAAACCAGAGCAGGAAAAAGAATAAAACAAAAGACAAAAGAGAAGGACCAAAAATAAAAAGAAAGAAAGCAAACAGATAGAAAAATTAAAAAAAAAAGAAGATAGATTGAAAAGAGAAAGACAAAACAAGAAGAAACAAAAAAAGAAAAGAAGAAAGAAAACAAAGAGAAAAAACAGAAAGAAAAAAGATGAAAGATAACGGGAAGAAAGAATCAAAAAAGAAGAGAAGAACAAAAAGGAAAAAGAAAGAGTCCGAGGAAAGAAAGAAAGAGCCAGGAAGAAAAAGAAAGACAGGCAAAGAAATCCGAAAAAGAGGGAAAAATCAAGAAATAAAAAAGAATAAATCGAGACTGGGAAAAACAAGACAAAAAAAAACAAAGAAAGAGACCGTACGAGAAGAAGGGAAAAAAAACAGAACAAAAGAGAAAAGAAATGCAGAGAAGAAAAAAGGAAAAACAAAGAAAAAAAAAAGATGATTACGTAAAAAATAAAAAAGAAAAAAACAATTAAAAAACTCACAAACTCCACATGAAGAAGAATGCGGTCCCCCCAAAACCAACATTCCTAGAAAGCCCCACTTACCTAAACCAGAAAAAAATTATAAATACCAAAGGCAAGAAGCCGCGAAAAGGGTTTTAGAAAAGAAGAAAAAGAAACAAAGACATTGAGAACAAACATAACCACGTCTCGAAAAGATCCACAAATAATCAAGAGCAGAATTCTAATAAACAAAAAAGAAAGCAGATAAAAAAGCAGTGCTTACTTAAAAAAAAGAAAAAACAATTCGAGAAACAAAAAAGAAAAGAAGACCCTAGGTTCATAGAAAACCCTCCACCAAATAAACAACAAACAAAAAGAGCACGAATCTAGGAAATAAAATAAAGAGAAAAAAAAAGAAAGTTGAGAAAAAGAATAAAAAGAAAACGAAAGAGTCAAATAAGAAAGCTGCTCACTATAACAGATCTTCAGCAAATACACAGAGTCGAAAAGAAAAGAAAAGAAGAGGACATAATAGACAAACAAATTCAATAAGTCTATAAAACTGTAGGAACGCAGACAATAAAACAAAAGCAATAAAATAGGAGAGAGACAAGAAAGAGAACAAAGAATAAAAAGAAATCCAAGAAAAAAGGAGTAGGAAATAAAAGAAAAAAGAAAAATAAAGGTGGCTGAGAAAAAACCAGCCCCTGCAAAACACAGGGAACTGCCTGCCCACTCCAGGAGGATGAAATATCCTCGACTAACAACGACACAAAATCCTAAAAAAGAATCCCGAAAAAGTTCGAAATAAGACGTAAGCTCGGAATAAGAAGAACGAAAGAAAAAGAAGGAACAAAAGAAGAAACCCTCCTATCCCTTCCAGGCGATGACTCAGATGGATTCTTTTAAGATATTGGAGAAGGAATCCAAAGAACTCAATCAAAGCAAAGAAAAAAGGTGATAAAAGAAGAAGAGAAACAAAAAAGAAGAACAAGAAACGGAAAAAAAGAAGAATAAAAAGAAAAAAGACAACAAGAAAAAGAAAGATATAGAATAAAATGTAAAAAAAATAACGTAGAGTAAAGAAAGAAGAGTCCGGGACAGAAAAGAGATAGAATGCACGATCAAACTTGGATAAACAATAAAAATCATTGCGTATAGAATGGAGTCCCAAGCACCTTTGCGGGTAGGGGTAAAAAAACAGCAAGAGAAAAATGTAAGGAAAACAACAGAACAAGGAAGGGTCTCTTAAAAAAAAACCAAAAACCAGACGAAGAATCAAAGAAAAAAAGAGAAAAAAGGCACAATGAAAAGAGAGGAAAAGACAACAGGAGAGAAGAAAGAAGAGAAAGAAACAAAAAAGACAGAAAAAAGAACAAGAATCAGAAATAAAAATAGAAAAGATAGAAAAGTCGACGAAAAATAAGACAAGAAAGAAAACAACAAAGAGGAAAGAAAGTTCGGAAAAGAAAGAAAAAAAGCAAACACAGAAACAAAAAAAAGGAGAAAGAGAAGTAGATAAAAAAGAAAGCACAGGCAAAAAACAGATATAAGAAAAGACAAAAAACGAAAGAAAAAAGAAAAGACCAAACAAACGAATAAAAACCAGAAAGAAGAGAGACAAAGAAAAAGACAGAGAAAAGAATAAACAAATAAAAAAGAGTAAAAAACCCGCAAGAGAGAAAACCGGGTTCCCACAAAACGCTTAAAAGAAGAAAAATGAAAGACAAGAAAGAAGACAAAAAAAACAAGAGAATAAAGAAAGAAAAGAAGACAAAGACACTTAGCAAATCCCACTCCTCCGAGAAACAAGCAAATAAAAAGAAAAGAGACAAAAAAACCAAAGACAACAAAAACAAGAAAGAGAAAAAAGAAAGAGAAAAGGCTCAGAAAAAATAGAGAAGAAGGGGAAGAAAAGAAATTCCAAAGATTACATAGGTTACCAAAAATATTTACAACAATCACAAAAAATTTTAGCATTAAAAAAATAGATAAACAAAGAATTAAAAGAATGAAGAAAAAATGGTCTTGTATAAACATTATTGTTATTTAAAGGAGTTGATGTAGAAACGGGCCCTTTTTGCCATTTCAGGAAATCTTGCGAATACCCAATATGAAACGAGTATAAAAGTTTTTGGCAACAGACAGAAAGTATTGCAAGTTTTTCAGAGATAATTATGTAACAACTACTTAAACTTGTTATTGAAGATGATTTCTATGACTAGTATGCAAATGCAAAAAAATAAAAGTAGAAAAATGTAAATGCAAAGGAAAAGTATAAAATCTAGAAAGGGAAACGCAGAGAACCTGGGGCCAAATATATCATTAAAAGACACTTAAAAGACTTCAGGCAAGCCCCACCAAATACAAGAAAAAAGAATTTCCACAAAAAAACAAAGAAAAAAGTCAAAGCAAAACCACTTTAAAGAAATCGCAGGAACGAAAGCTAAACACTACTTACGTACAGAATCCATACGTTCGAAGTTAAAAATATTAAAAAAACGGAACTAATTAGAGTTGGAAAAACAAATCAAAGAAAAGCAGAAAGGATAGGGAGACAAAAAACATACAAAAAGAAAAACAAAAAAGAATTCAAGAAAAATAAGAAAAAAGGAAAAAGAGGAAGAGAGACAAAAGAAGCAGAACAAGAGTCTCTCAAACGATAGGAAGAATGCAAAGAAAAACTGACAAATAACATAAAAAAAAGCAAAAAGGCAATTACCTCACAAAGGAGAAAAGAGTAAAAAAGAAAGCAAAAAATGAATGTCTAATTCAAGAAAAGAAAAAAGAGAGAAAGATAGTCCATCCACAGTCTACCTTTAAAATTAATAAGCCTTAGAAAGAATAATTTGCTGTCACTAACAAAAAAAAGAAATAAAAAAATCAAAAGACGAAGCAAAGGGACAAAAGAATCAGAAAAACTGCGTAAAAGAAAAAGAAGGATCTTGAATAAAAAAAAACACTAGCTCCAGGGCACAACAACTAAAGTAGAGAGAAGAAATAAAACAAAATAAGATAAAAAAAAAAAAGAACAAGATAGAAAAAAGCGAAAAATACAATAAAAAAAGTTCGTAAAAAAAAGAAAAACAATAAAGAAAAAAGCACCACGCAATCAAAAAAAAAAAACTAATCAAAGAACAAAGAAGATGCTGAAAGAAAGAGAACAAAGAGAAAAAAACACAATAAAAACCAAAAAAAGAAATCCAAAATAATCAACCAAAACAAAAGAGAGGCAGAAATGCCCATAAAAGCCACTCCAAAAGGGAGTTCCGGGCTACAATACTAACGTATTTGTTATATGCTCCAACAACAGAATCAGAAACGAATCTCTTAAAAAAGAAAGAAAAAATCAGAAACAAAAGAAAAAGTGTAAGAAATAAAAACTAAAAAATGTCGACGACTAATAAAATAAAAAAGATTGCAAACTCCAACATAGCATATATAAAATATATACTAACTAATCAATAATCAAAAACTTCCTTGCAACAATTTATATATTCATAATTGTAATTGTAAGCAACGCCAAATCGGCAACCTAAATTAGCTTAGTCATAAATCACAAAACTAGTACACTACTAAAGCTACAAAAAAGTTTTAGTAAAATAAGGTCCTTAGTTTAAAGCAAATGTCGTACACAAATAAGAAAAATAAAAAAAGTAAATGAATAAAACAATTTTCTTCTGCATTCCAATTATTTCGGGAGATGACGAACAACAAGGAATCCCCTAGGACAAAAAGGGTGATTAAACATAAGACTTTTTGAATCTAATGTAATGCTTGTTTTGTTAACTAAACCCGCATAAAAGCGATCGTGATGAAAACATTCACAAAGATATAGTATAGTATAGATGAATATTTTAGTAATAATTCAAATAAATAAGAAAGCGAAACAAGGCTTTTCGCAAACAGAACATGGAATAAATTCTAATATGCAAGAAATCCTTTTACTATTCGCTAAATTGAGAATTTTAGAAAAAAATAGACTAAAAAAGAAAGATTATGCTTTTATGCAGGAAATTAAAAATTTAACTTTAACCGAACAAAACCAAAATGAGTATTAAATTCCAAATCTTCTTGTAATATTAAAAATTATACATAATAAATAAGAAGGGAGAATGCTGCAAATGAAATTAAAGAATATGAGAAAAATAATAGAAAAATACAAATTAATAAGAAAAAATGCCTGCCTCCTTTATGTCTTACTTTATTGTTTGCAAAATACCTCAGTATTTACACCAAACAACAAACCATTGTATAGCCATGAACCTAAACCTCACTCCAAAAATAAAATAGGATAAAAAGAAAAGAGTCGTCAGATTGACGATAAAGCATGGAATCGGAGAAACAACTAAACAAATCCTATATATAATAATATAATGTTAAATATGGATTAGCGAGTGTTTTTTTTACTTAATTATATTTTTTTAATAACTTTTAATTTATATAATTCAAGTAAAATAATAAAACAAAAATCAAAATGCAAGGTCTCGTTGAGTGGAAACTACATTATTACAAAAAAGAGAAAAGTTGTCAAAACGGATCTATTATGCCATGTTATTAAGATCAAACAAAACGAGTGACTCCGAATCACCAAGTGCTTTCGAAGGATTGCATTTTGCTCCATTTCATTGCAGTCACATTTGTTTCGTAAAGGGAGCTCCGTGACCCCTGCCTCTACTATAATAAAATATAATTAAAATAAATAGCAACAAGCATTAATCAATCTAACAAGTAGCAGCTAATAAATCCATAAAGAATTAACATTATATTTATATAAATATAATACAAGGAACTCTTATGGAAATACTTAAACAATAAAGTCTGGAAGAAGATAAAGAAGGAAGAATAATTAATTAGAGAAAACTTTTTTTCTAATTGGAAAAAAACATAATAAACCGTGCAAACCCAAAAAGTAGCTAAAAAAACTTCGGGCAAAAAATGTAACTAAGCTTAATTGAAAAAAAAATCGCAAACATTGTTTGGATGTAAAAAAACAGATCTTTTGAAATTGGATTAGAAACTGGTCAAATGATTTTACTTAATTAAGCTATTTTATGTTATTCATAATTTACTTAAAAAAAAAACACCGGCAATTTTACAAAAGAAAATACTGGAAAACCAGAAAGGGGGTGTGGTAAATGATATTGAAAAATAACTCCAAATTAAAATAGGAGGAATTCCTTATTCAAAAGCATAAGAAATAAGAAAATCTTATGTTAGATAAGGACTGTACAATTAGAATATTCAACAAAGACACCTTTACAAATTATAGATTTATTATCATATTTATATTCTTATTTTTACAAATTATATAATAGTTAATTTATATAATTTAATTAATGGAGACAAAAAAGACTTAGAAATTAAACTGCGAATCTAATTAAAAAAATAATACATCCATTTCGACAAGCCGGATATCCTCCAAATCTTCCTTAAAACCCTTCTGATCTAACACAATAAACTTTGTAAAAATTAATTTAAACTAAACAGCCTAATATAACATTTAATTTATAACATTATTATTTTGAACTTTTGAGCAGAAAGAGAGCTTTGTACAGTAGAAACCCAAAATATTACAAAGAATCCAGAGAATTTTTTAGTTGTAAAATTAAAAGAAACCCTTTGGGTCAAAATAACGACAAAACAAAGAAAAAATGGAAAAGTAAACAAAAAAACCCTCTGATCTCTACCAAAAAAAGAAGAAAAAATGGAAAAGAAAAAAAACTAAACAGATAAGAAAAACAAAAACAGAAAGAAAAATCGGAAAGAAAAACAGAAAAAAAAGAAAAGAGGGCTAGAGCTTCTAAATTTTAAAGAAAGTAAAAAGGGGATTTACTTCAAAGACTTTTCAAAAAAACAAAAGATAAGATAACGAAAAAAAGAGAGAAACGAATATAAAAGGAACATTTGGGTTTCAATGCGGAAATGAAAAAGAGTTGTTTTTGTCGTAAGAGAAAAGAAAAGTACATCTCATACATAATAGAAATATATTTTATTATAATTTAACTATTATTATAAAAAAAAAACTTTATAAATGAATTAATAAATATTAATTATTATTATTAACTAAATTAATTAATATATAAAATCTTAGACACGAAACAAAAATATTTTCGTTAATAAATATTTAAAAAGCAAAATAAAAAAAAAAACAAAAACGCATTAGAAATCCAAATTACAAAAACAAAGAAGGCTTGCGGAGCCACTGACAATTCTAAAATTAGAAACCGCTAAAGTTAATAAAAAGATGTTAGTACTCGTAATATTAAACTAATTCAACATAGAAGACAAAAAAATAACTTATGAGAGAGAGTCAAAAAAAGAGATATTACATAGATAAAGAGCTGCTAAAAGAATATTTTGTAAATATTCCAAATCTCAATCAGACCACTAGGGTGAAAGGGGCAAAATTTTTCCAAGCTTTTACAAAACCAATTCACTCCCATGGGGGGTGATTTAGTAAATGAAAAAGGAAGAATACATTGCATAAATAAAACATAATAATAAATTTAAGTAAAATTTAAAATATAGTAAAGTAAAGAAAACTTTCTAGTTAAAAATAAATAATACACATAAAAATTAATTTAGTAGTAAAACAAAAAAATATATATAGTAATGGAAAAACTATCCATCGACAAGTAAATATACTATATTTATACTGCGGGCCGGCCCACTTTTTCCAATACCAATTAAAATAAATTAAAAATAAGATAACAACATATAAACGAATTCCCCATGATACATACATTTTATGAAATTATAAAATACTAGTCACAATCACTAGTAAAAAGATCTACTAACAGCTACAGAATATACACTTTAATTAGATATAAAATAGAATGCATAAAAATGCTGACTAATCTTCTCTCAGCAAAGCCAAAACTAAGAATCTAAATTCTCCCTTGCCATTAAAAATCTTTAAAGCTAAAAACCTAGATTCAAAATAGAGAAAAATAAGAAATAAGAGTCAAAGAAAGAAAAGAACAACACGAGGAAAAACAAAAACGAAAGAAAAGAAAAAAATATAAAAGCGAGAAACAAAAAATATAAATAAGGGTGGTCGAGGTACAAAAAAAGAAAGATTGGGTAAAGAACGTGAAAACTCCTGTAATAAGACTTCAGAGAAAAACCCTTCAATTTAAAACTAATATTAAAATACTAAATAAAAAAGCTGAGTAGAAAAGAAATTGTGAAGAGTTTATTAATCACAACAAGCACTTGCACGCAAATAGGATTAACTTTAGAACCGAACAAAAAGTTTTCTCATAATAGAAGGGACTTTTCTTTTGATTTAAAACTAAAGGTTAGAAAGTGGTTGCGCAGAAGTTTTAGTAAATAATACAAGTAGCTACATAATAGATAAAATAGTATAGTATAAAATGGAAAGCGGCGGAAAACACAAAAAATAAAGAAATCAAAAAAAGAAAGCAGAAATAAAAGACTTAAAGAAAGTTTCACGACATAAACAGAGGGCTCAATCTTCTAAGACGAGACATTTATAAATACAAAGAAATTGAATTTCATAGAACTTGCCTAGACCTTGAATCCTTTGATGAGTCAAAAATAGATTTATTTTTTCTAGTTCCAGAAAGCAAAAATTAAGGAGTTTATATATAACTTAAATTGAAAATATAGCTTTCTTCTTTAAATAACAAATATAATAATAATAATGTAAATAATACAATAGTTTTTGATTATATATTAAATCAATATAAAATAATAAAAGGCTTTGTTTGAACAAAAACCCGGAAAGATACTGTCTATGTCACCGAAATTCTTAAACTAAAAATTTTTTGTTTGATTGTATAGGAACCTTAGATTTGTATTATATTATTAAAGAAGAACGTGCCTTATCCAATAAAAAAAAAATCCTCAACAATTGAAGAGAAGTTTGATTGACGAAAGAGAATAAAGAAAAAGGACTCTATCTAGGACCGACAAGAAGAATAAAAATTCTTACAAATAAATACAGAATGTGAAAAGAAAGAAATAAACAAATCTATAATGAAAAAAATATAAATTTGAAAAAAAGCAAATAAGTTAACGTACCTGGGCAAAACTAAGACATAAACAAATGGTTAACAACGACCTTCCCACGAAAGACTAAGAAGCTCTCCTACCTTAATTAAAACCAAGAACAATGTATATGTTGAGAGCTGAATAGGGCAAAAAAACACTTATAGTATTAAGCGTCCTAACCAACAAATTCTATTTTATTTTAACTTAATTAAAGACATGACCCAAGAATGCGAGACACAGGTTTTGTACTAATTTGTCTCAGGTTAGCTTAAGCAGCGAAAGCAGAAGCAAAACAGTCCGTAAATAAAAAAGAAGTAAAAGATAAAGTCGCAAGTAATAACCAAGGAAAAGCAGACGAAAAAATATTTCTTATCCAGAATTTCTGGAGTATAACAGATCTTCGATTCATTGACTAACACACCCCCTATTAATATAAACAATGTTGCTCTTTTGTCAAGAATGCACACTATTTTTGTCCTTATTTCATTTGCCCCAAAAACCTTCCTGCGTGCCAAAATCGCCATCACTTTAGTACTTAGTGATTCGCGCGGGAATTTGTACTTTTTAGTCCATCAAACAAAGCCTTGTTGCCGACATCCACATAAAAAAAGCTTTCGATATTAAAAAAAAAGCATTGAAATTGAGGCCAAGTCAAAGCTAAGGAGAAAAAAATAACAAATAGTAAAATCTTTATAAAAAGGAAAGTCCTCTATCAAACTCATAAAATTTAAGGTAATTCTTGTCATAGAAATGAAAAAAGAGCCGTTTAAGCCTAAGCAAAAAGAGTGGAAAAAGACATGGCTAAAAAACAAGAGAGTAGATAAACAAGACAAGAAAATTCTTGTTCCTAAACACCACAATCATATTTGTGTTCGTTCGAGGTAAATAGTCATGTAATCAAAAAGAAGCTCTATTCTGAGTCGAGTGAAGAAAACAGAGTATAATTAGAATAATAAATATTTGAGACTTTTCCTTTTATTTTTATAGAAAAAGAAAAAAAGAGCTAAACCAACATAAATCAAAAACTAATCTAAGAAATCTAATTTAAAAATATTTTATACTATATATACTATTATAGAAAACTATATAGTATATTTGTATTAGTTGAATTAGTTATAGTAAAATACTATGTAAAGTCTAAAACAATTTTAATATGGAAAAAAATTATCCATAAAAAGAGTAGAGAGTACAAAAGTTAAGCTAAAACTACAATACAAAAATGCTCCAGCAACCCTTTTTATTGACCATAGAATTGAATCCACGAGACCTTTTATTTTATTTAAATCGGTGTACTTGTACATTGACCTAACTCCCCAGCATCTAACGCCAATACCTAAAATGCTGGAAGCAAGCCGAGTTCTTATGGGTTTACTTCTTCTCAAAAGTTATTTTTATTTATAACCTAACATTTAAGAACTCTATTTCTACGCGAAAGTGAACATCGTTGACAGAAAGAATCTATAACTATATACTTTTTTACTTATTATTTTTATGCATGATATTTATATAAATTAGAAGAAAAATGAAAGAGGTTATAATTAAGGTCCTATTAAAAATTAAAAAGAAAATAAATATTAATTTAGTTAGAAGAATTAGAAAGGCGAAAAAAATATTCAAGAAAATATAAGCATATATATAAGAAGTAAACCCAGGGGCTATAACAACAAAATAAATAATCAAAAACAATGAATAGAGAATCCACAAAACGATATGCACTCCTAGATTTCTACAATAATCAGGAACCCCAGAATATGGAGCATTTTTCACTACTATATCTGTGGAACACACAATATGTTGTAAATTCTTAAAATGGAGAAGGGGGAGGGAGAAAGGTAAAATTAAAAAAGAAAGAGAAGAAAACATAAGACAAAGAAAGCCTATATAATAAATTCATAAAGAAATAGATTCGATTTATCATTGTCAATGAACAATGTGCATTATTTATATATATAAAATAAAAAGTCCCTGGTCTAGACAGAATCTTTTAAAGTAGACCAGCAGAATCTATATCTAATTTATAAAAAGCAAATCTCATTTCTTTTTGATTATTATCATCAACCAAGCGAGGGTCATTGTTTAGAATTAAAATGCGCTAACTTATATATATATATTAATTAATAGATTCACTATAAGTCTACTAATTATGAAAAAAAGAATTAAAAAAAACGAAAGAGTCGACGAAGAGTCGAAAATTTCAAAAATACAAAAAAGAAGTCAGAGAAACTAAAGATACAAACAAGAAGAAAACAATAAAGAAAAAACAGAAAACAAAAAATATTTCAATAAGACAAAAGGAAATCTTGAAAGGTCCTTTCCGCCAACCACGAAAATTTCCTCGACATTTTGTAAAAGGCTCTCTTTCATGTTTTTTCTTTTCAAGGATGAACCAAAAAGGGGACGACGGCTTAGATATGGGACTTCCACGTTATATATCATGCCTTTTAATTTAAGATTCGCAGGAATTGTTTAAATAGAAAAGGCTTCTAAGAGATGAGATTCCCCGTGGTACAAGAGGAAAAGTATGACAGTTTTTTTGGAAAAAGTTGTTTAACGTCGATGTTTAACCAACAAGAATTCTAGGAAATTTTTTTTATTAAGTAAACTTTTCCTTTGGCATACTTCCGTTTGATCAATTACAACACAATAAATAGCATTACTTCAATTGATCAATTCTCGCTTTTACTTTAAAAGGGTTTCGTTTTGAATCTTTATTGGAAAAATATTTTTTAGTATTTAGGAAAAATTGGCATCGGTTGGTCATGTTGTGGAAATCAAAATAAATAATTCGCAGATTTGACTTATTTTGAATAAAATTTAAGAAGTGTACGAAATTGAGTAAATTGATTGAAAGATTTTAGATATACTTATTCGAGCAATACGTGGCAAAAGATGCTACTAAAGAATGCGAAATATATATATATAAATTTAGAAATTAGATCCCTCAATTCAGAGGAGCCTTCTATAAATCGCACGTATTAAAAAAATGAAAGATACTTTACTTAGGGACCAATGAGGAAAGTGGGACCACTACCGCAAGTCCCGGCAAAAACAAGAAAAGCAAATAAAAACATAAACTTTTTCAGGAGGAAGATCGTAATAACAAAATTGCGAGAAAGTATTTTATTAATAAATTAGTTTGAAAATCAGTATAAGTCCGTTGTTAAGCTAAGGTTCGTCCATAGAGGGTAGTCATAAAAAAAACATCAACAAAAAAGGGATCCGATGGATAGTTAACGAGAATGTTTCCCAATTCAAATAAAACGACCAAATACATTCACAACTAAAATCATACAAAGAGAACTTGCAATAAACAAAAAATATAGCATCAATAGGATCAAAAAAAACCATATTTTTATTAAAAAGAAGAAAAAATACGTAGAAAGTATTTTGGAGAGCAGACAGAACAATTTGGAAAAAGAATTTTATTCATAAAGAAAAGATAGCAGAATATTATATTGCAACGCCTTTTCATCGACAATTGGAACTCGAGATTTTTGCAGGGAGCTTGTATATTTGGAATAATACAAGTCTTTATCCTCCCCAAAAGTGGAAATCAAATACAGGGACAGGGCCTTAGATAATAGAGTAAGTAGAAACTTTCGAAAATAGAGAGCCCACAAAAACCAAAAATCCTTCTCTATTAGAGTTTTTATGTATAGAATAATAGAACTATATATAGTTCCAAAAACATCCTAAAAGCCACGAATTCTTTATCCAGAACTTCTTATAAAAAGACAAAGAAGTCACCTCTCCTTCTACCTATCTGTTTCATGTTCCTTTTATATAGAGCAACTGACTTTAAAAACGCTATAGCTGTACAAATTCCTATTTTTAAATCTATAGTAAAGTTTTTCCTACGTAAATAAACCGTCCTCTTCGTTCTATCCTGTCATATGGAATATTTTCTTAGCGGGGGATCCTGTTTTATTTTACAATAATAATTGCTTCCGCTAAGTAGGGCCTCCTACTGAATCTAATAGAATGTAAGGTGCTTTCCTAGCTAATAGTCCGCCAACACAGACCCAATCCAATACAAATAAATAAACTCTAAAATCCAGCCCTCTAAGCCGTTCATCAACAAGCCCCTTTTCAGGCTTCTAGCCCTGTCCTGTCAAGCAATTGTCCTGATACGGTTTTATCCACCCTTAACTTAAAAAGTTCCACCTTCGACTTCTATCTACCGACCCCTTTGGTCTTCTGTCTAGGACAAAGCTATAGCTAAAACCTTTTTTATTCCACTAATAATGATTTTCAACTAAGCACCTTTCCCCACCAATTCACGAGACTCAGTCACGCATACAACATCCAGTCTTTCGAGGATTTGACCATGTCAGCATCTCCATCTCTGCAAAAACACTACATAACAACATAGATACAGAAAAGTGTTATTTGATAAATCCCGATACCCCTAGCGTCTTAGTTACGCCACACTCTCAATTTAAGATCTTCGCGAGCAGGATTTTCTCGAAAAAGAGAAAGAGAGTCAAAAATTCCTGCATAAGATGAAAATAGATAAATAGACAAAAGGAATTGATTAAGAAAAAAAGAAATATGCGCTACCGGAGTTTACATATATCATAAACAAGCGAAGAAACCCAGCTGAAACTAGGATTCTTCAAACAACAAAAACTTATCTAAACATAGGGGAACCCTAGATATAAAATGCTAAACGTCTACTATAATTAAAAAACTGGATAAATAAAAAAAAGACAAGAGAAGATCCTTAACCTAACATCTTTGCTTGTGGGAATAAAATTGGCACTCTTCTAAAGCTCGACCCAGACGTCATACCTAAGAAAAACCCACAAAAGCACTTCCAAAACTACTTTGTCGTAGCTAGAAAAATCCACCTAAACTAAATTGCTGCTCGAGAGAAAAAAATCCGCCATCTTCATCAAGAGCAACTTAATGACAAACAAATCTCAAGGACAAAAATGGGAAAAAGTCAGAAGTTCAACATAAAAATACACTTAAATAACGGAAAATACTTTCGTGGAGATATGTATTTGCTATATTAAATTACAAGAAATTCCTAATTGAACAACAATGCACAGATCAATATAAAATTTAAAAGCTGGGTAATAATTTTTGCTTTCAAAGTTTTAAGTTTTCTAGTAAATAAAAAAAGTATTCAAAAAAAACAAGTATAAAAGGGACAACTCCCCAGAAATTATACTAAAGCCTACTCTAAACGTCATAAATTTCGATTACTAAACCGGATCGCTGAGGGAAGTTATAAAATAAATAAAAATGCAGAGTTTTTGATAACAGATCTTATACGGTATTGTATTATGATTAACCAACATAAGATTACTATGAATGGCTTACCCTTAACGAAATTCATACATGCTCGGTGTTCCTTGGATTTTCTTTATCAATGTTCCAAAAATAATAAAGAAATTTTTACTTACTTATTTTATTTATAAATAAAAATTTAAAGTATAAAAAAGAAAATAAGAGACAAAATAGAAAATGAAAAAACCTAAGATACGCACTCGAAAAACAAAGCATGTTCCAGCCAACCTAGACAATAAACTACAAATCCGAAAACAACTCACATTTTGAAGATGGAAATGCCTTTAGCATTCTCTTAACTCAACTAGTCCTACATGCAATGCAGAAAAGTAGAAATAAGCAGATAAAAAATAGATTAAAAAAGCAAAAAAAGTGACGAAAAAACAAAAAGCAAGAGGTCGAAAAGTAAAAAAAAAAAGAGAGAGAAAACAAAAGAAGACAATAAGAAAAAAGAATGAGAAGAAAGAAAAAGGTCTTGTATAAACAGAAAATTACTGTTATTTAAAGGAATTGACGTAGAATTTGGCCTTATTTGCCATTTTAGGAAGCTCCGCGTACCCGCTAAATGATTATGTAAGTCTTTGTCAAGAGACAAAAAGTACCTTAAGTTTTTATTATGTAACGACTTCCTGCTCCTGTACGCAAGGCTTGCTGTTGAAAAGTAATCTCTATGACTAGTTTATTCGATTAGAGCGCATCTTAAGATCGGTTGTCCCGGTGCATTCAGTTAATCTGAAGTGAAATCCTACTGCAACTGAGTTAGTTCACGCGTTCTTATCAAGAGCATTTTCATCTGTTAGTTATGGTTACCGCTATACATACTGGCGAATAATGTGTTTGACATTTTATTCACTAGTGAATTGCTTTCTGTTTCGTTTCGATCAGTCACAACAGGACTACTTATTGTCTTCATCGTTATTCGATTTGTCTCATTCTCGGTAAACTATAAAATTCTTAAATCCGAAATATATGTTAGATATATGTTAGAAAAGTATACTATTCCCTATAATGGCATTACCCATTCTATAATGCAGTGAATAATATTACTGAACAATACTTTCAAAGTCAAGTATTAAGATAGGGGCCCCGCAGATTTCTTTTTGAGATGCACGCAAGTTTTATAAGAATTTAGTTAAATTTGCTCACTGTATTCAATACAAACTAGGAAATTTACACTTTTGAAAGACGGTACAACTTTCTCTTCACCTAACAACCGACCATCATTCCCATTTAATTTAATAAAGTACTATATGGAGAATTGGAAATGAAGTCTTTTGACCTTTTTCATCTAAATATGGAATGAAGGCTCGGAGATTAAATATCAAGCTCATCCGTACCTAGCTCACGAATATAGATTTGTATTTGGTTCTTGGTGCTGCTATAGATTTCTACAGAGGTTGTAAGTAGGTTATTATACAAACTCATTGAGTATTATTCACCAAATGTTCGTGTTGTACTTTAGAGTTGTTTGTCCTGGTATGGCGGATTTCTATGAATATATAGATAGTAAGTAATCGCAATACCTGGATGACATAATACTATTACATACCTCTGGGGGCATATTCATTAAAAAAGGGTTTCCTTGAACGACTTTTTATAAGCACCTATGTTATATTCGCAAATTTTATCGCCCTCAGATTTATATAAATAAAAGGTTTGGGTAAATATTGTGTTTGAGTGCGGGCTTGTTTCCTGTACAGTCATGGGATTGATGTCATTTTAGCAAAGGTTTCATCCTCAGGAAAGGTTTTGGTCCATATCTTATAGTTACTTACCCATGTCAAATATACCTTTGTACAAAAAGCTTTTGCCTAAAAAAAGAAAAAAATAATCAACATAATTGTAAGTCCACATTGCAAATCTTACAAAAGAAAAACTTACACAACATTGAAAGTGCAAAACAGCAAGAACTACGGAAAGATGTGAAAACTAGTAGTAAACACAGAAAAATTCGCTACTTGAAAATAAGGCGTCGAAAATCTACTACTCCAAAAATAAGAATCCTATAAAAGAATTCACAAAAAGGGCCGAGAAAAAAAAAAGAAAACGAAAATCACAACATGAGAGGAAAAAGATAAAGAAAAAGGGGAAAGACAAGAAAACAAAAAGAAAGAGAGAAAAACAAGGAGAAAAAAGAAAGAAAACCAGTAAGTCACACAAAAAAAAGAGATTCCGTTGACCTGGGCGGCGGAGGGGCCCTAATGAAAGTTTCTTCGCGAGTTTAGAAAAAGAAGGTTTAGCGACGGAGAGAAACCCTTATGCTGAGGTATCAATTGGTATTTAGGAAAGAAATTGACCAACAAAGTAGGTCAGTGTTATTTTTGTGATAGAGAAGTACTTGGCATTGCTAGCTGTTTTTGACCATTGATATGCTCCTTTTCCTTAACACAAAACCGGGATTACAAAGGGGGCCTGTTTTCACTTTCTGTACCCAGAAGATGTTGTATCGGTAATACTGTAGACCCGATTCCCTTTTACAGATAGATTTAACCATACCGGCAAAATAATTTCATCATGTTAATAATTAATTAGTGGAATGTGATCTATTTCTCGGACGAAGTTGCTTTCTTGTCTTTATTAGAATAATAATAATCTATTGAGGCTTCTATTTGATCAGGTGTGGATTATTCGGGTTTCCCTTTACTTCACCGTACTTTCATTCATTGTTAAGACTCTTTCTGATTTTTCTGAGGGGTTTCTCTAAGATGGGGATTTAACTTGACTGTCACCTTGCTATCTATATACTACCTGAATTGCGGAGGTAATAAAGGAAGTAAACTCATTTTAATGAAAAGATTTGCCTATTTCTGATCGGGAAGAATAATCTAGTGGCATCGATGTTCATTCAACGAGTGCTACTACAGATAGAAAATTTGAGGATATTCTTTTATTATATTCTCTCTAAGCGTCTGCTTGCCAGACAATCTTTGCTCTTTTTTGCCAGAGATGAATATAAAGACATTCAATCAATATAAGAATTCTCTAAATAAGTTACTCTGGGGTCAATAAGACAAAAGAAAATCTTTAAAAGTCCTTTCCGACACTCTGAAAACTTTATCGATATTTTGTAATAGACCCTGGTTTTTCTTTTCAAGGATGAACAAAACCGGGCGGCTCGAATATGGGACTTCCACACCACTCCTGTCTTATGCTTTTTTTAATTTAATCCAGGATTCGCTGTAATTGGTTTGGCGCAACTAGCTTCCAAGATATAAATTTTTCTAGGCAAGGTTTTCATCATCAAAGGGTATGACAGTCTTTTTGGAAAAACAATATACAATAAAAGGGTTCCCCATAAATTTTTTGCTTTTTATTTTGGCGTACGTTGATTACAGCATGGTAACTTTATTTCGATTGATCGATTTTCGCCTTTTACGAAACCCTTTGTTTGAATTCTTATGGGTTATTGGAAGGATCTATTTTTTGTATTTAAGAAAAATTAACATCGATCGACCTTGTTGCAGAAATCAGAAAAAATAATTCGTTGATTTGACTTATTTTGAATAAAGTTTAGGAAGTGCATTAAACTGATTGAAAGATTGAATATCCTTATTCAATCAATATTTGCCAAAAGACACCATTAGAAAATGCGTAAAAAAGAAAATCTATATATAAATTTATAGATGACCCCATTTAGATCAAAATTCAAAGGGGCCTTCCACAACATTTCACATATTTGTGAAAGAACTTTGCTTTGGGACTTATAAAAATCTTAAAAAGTAGGGCCAGTACTGAATCAGCAAAAGCAAGAAAAGCAGATAAAAGCATGAACATTTTCTAGGAGGAGGATCGTAAATTGTTAGAAAGTATTAACAAAGTAATGTATTAAAACTCGCACAAGTCTGTTGAGCTAATATGAATTCCTTCTTGGAAAGCGGCCAGTTTCTACCTAGGAAACATTAATACATTGGCTAGCTAATGAAAACGTTTTCCGATTAAAAAAACTGTCAAATATCTTCGCGAGTAAAACCATACAGGGAGAATTTGCAATAGATAAAGAATATATCCTATTAATTTAATAGGACCAAAACCATATAAAAAAAAGAAGAATACGTAAGGAACATTGGGCAGACTGTACGATTTTTACAATAAATAGAAAATTATCTTGGTAAAAAGTAGATCGTGGAATATCATATTGTACTGTCTTTTCATTGACAAGTGGAACTAAAGATTTTTGTATGAAGCTTGTGTATTTGAAATAATACAAGTCTTTATTTCGTCCAAAATATGACGTCAAGAAACAAAAGGAGAATGCGACTGCAGAGCCCCTGGTGCTCAAATATAAGTCAAAGTTTTTGAGAATAGAGAGCCCACGATGGAATAAAAAACCATAAAAAGCGTCTCTATCGGAGTTCTTCTATGATATAATAAATAAATTGTGTTATAGAAGAGTTCTAGTTCTAGAAATAACTCGCTTAGAGGGAAAGTTCTTGTTACTTATGAATATCTAAGAGCTCTTTATCCAGAAATAGTTATCCCTAGGCGCAAGAAAAATTTTTTTTCTATTTTACAGTAACAATCGCTTCGTAAATAAAAACTATATGGCTTTTATTGGATCTAACAAAACGAAAAAGGTGCTCTCCTAACCGAGAGTCCTCTAAAGTAGACTCAACCCAACAGAAATAAATGAAACTTAAAAGCCAGTTCCAATCCATTCATCTGCGCACCCCTTTTCCAAACTTCATAAAACAAATATCTTGATTCGACCTAAATTAACTTAATAAGTCCGACCCCCGACCCCTATCTACCGACCTATCTGCCCTTCTATCTACGATAAAGCGACAACTACACTCCACAAAATAAAAATAATGATTCTCCGTCAAGCACCTAATCCGCGGGATTCGGTCACATATACAAAGCCCTTTGAGGATTCCGCCTTGTCAACATCTCCCTTTTGCAAAAATATTACAAAACAATATGAATACAGCAAAAGTGTTACTTGATAAATTCTTATGTCCCCATCTAAAAGAGGTCTTGATTACCCCCACTCTTAAGTTAGGATCTCCGCGAGCAGTATTTTCTCGAAAACAGAAAAAGAAAGAATCAGGAAAAATAAGAACAAGAAAATAGAAAAAAGAGAGAAAAAAGTCCCCTTTCAAAGATAATAAAGGGCCCGTAAGAAAAAAAAAAACAAAAGTAAAAACAACAAAAAAACAAGCAAAGACAGAGAAAAAGAAAAAAAAAGAAGAGAGAGAAAAAACAATAAAGAGAGCCGAATATCATAAAATTTCTTGCGTAAGATGAAAATAATAGATAAAAAGAGTTGACTAATAAAAAAGAGAAATATGCCCCACCAGAATTTAAATACATCATAAATAAGTGAGGAAACTCAGCTGACACAAGAATTTTTCAAACAACAAAAACCCAAGCAAAGGAAACCCATGTATAAAATGCTAAACGTCTATCATATTAAAAAAACTAAAAATAAGACAAGAGAGAATCCTTAACCTAACACCAACTTAACACCCTTGTTTATGGAAATTAAATATTTACTCCAAAGCTGAACCTAGACGTCTGATTTAAGAAAATAGACTTAAAAACCCCTTCCAAGACTACTTTGTCATAATTTAAAAAATCTAAGTCGAATTTGCAGCTCGAAAACAATTATCAGTCATCTTCTATCAAGAACAGCTCGGTGGGAAAAATCCCAAGACAAAAATAGAATAAGATAGAAGTTCAACATTAAAAATGCAGTTAAATAACAGAAAATACTTTCGTGAAGATTTATTTTGCTATATTAAACTATAAAAATAAATATTCCTAATTGAAAAACGATCCCAGGCAGATCAATATGAAAAAAAACGAAGTTAAAAAGGATAATTTTTTGCATTCTAAGTTTCAAATTTTTCTAGTAAATACAAAAAATTAAGAAATATAAAAAATATTAGAAATTCTATATAGTATAAAAAGGAAGTTGCCAACACTTCAGGATCAATAGCATAAATTATTTTTATTTAATTAGATCTTGTGTGCATGAATTTTATTAAATAAAAAAAGAGAGGATACAATGGAATGGTGTACTCGCCCTTCCTCTCCTATGAAAAGAGATTTATGATTTATAAGTTTCACGAGCTCTCTATTGTTGTAAGAAGTATATTTTTATTAATCCATTTAATTTATATTTTATTGTCTTCTTTTTTCCATTTATTTTTGAAGTCTACCCCTTTCATATGCTCCATTTCCTTCTTTTTACCGACCGCCCCCCTTGCTGCGCATTTTATCATCGTATTTTTCACGCATTATGCATTTGATTCTTAATCTTAATATAGGCTCTACGAAATAGACTTAAAAATGTAAAACATGTTGATCTAGATATTCCACGGCACCCTATAGAACGGACCCATAGAATAAAAAAGGACCGAGATATTATCAAACGGTCACTTGCTATTACCCCAGTACCAGAGCAACGAATGATACGGCAAAGTATCTGGAATCGGGATTAAGTCTCTTCTTCAATGCAGTCAAAGTTCTGTGTCAATAACAATTTGTAACATTTTTAATGATAATATGCTTTAGCTGCATTTCTAGTAGAAATCTAATTAATAAATGTAAAGCGTCGTCCACCGATTACACAAATGAGTAAATGATATTTGCTTATAAAAAAACAACTCAAAATTGGAAGAATTCCTACGATACGCGATAACATGTTCCAGCTTTTCCTTGAGAATTTTATATTCTGGAAATAAATTTATTCCAACAACTAAAGCTTCAACATAACCTAATTTTTATTTTAGGATCCAGATTCCAGTTTCGATAAAGAAAAATAAAATATTTGATCCACAATTGAGACCAAAATAACGAGCAAGTAACGGATAAAAAGAACAAGCATAGAAAAGGAGAGATCGGAAAAGGGAAACGAGTAGAAAGAATCAATAAAAAAAGAAGTAAGTAGATTGAAGTCATATAGCAAGCATATAGTATTTGAATCTTATATCGTATCACAAGGAACCGCCATGCTAGTTGTAGTACAAAACATTAATTGAAACCAGTATGAGGACTGGAAAATGCAATGCCCTTAGAGTCAAAAGTCCCCCTAAATAAAGAAGAAGTTAGGTATATAATACTTATGTTTGAAAATAATACATTGTTCCTTATTTTTAACGATAAAAACTATGTGGAGGAGATCCCTTTTTTTGAACTAGACTAAAAATAACATCTGAATTCGTGAAAAAAAATTACATAATTGAGCTCTCATAAGAATTTTATTTCAGGACCTGGACACCCAACGGCATCGCGGCAGTAAACCGCAAATATTCAAAGAGGCCGTCCCTACGACCCCTTCCCCTTACTCTCGAAGTAAATTGTTCATAAGCCCCAAAATAATAGACAAGGCATTTTCCCAAGCTCCTCACGAAAGAGAAAAGAATTTTGGCAATAGAACCGAAAAAGTAAAAGAGAAAAGAGAGGCTTTTGGAGGTAGTGAGCCTTTAAGTATAGTTTTAATTATAAAATAAGAAAGAAAGAGAATTTATCCACAAAATAACGCTTCCGCTCCAGTAAGGAGAAGTGTATCTATATATTCTGTTAATGCGAATTTCGCGCAGAAACCTCCTATATAGGGCATTTCGATAAACCAAAAACCTAGGCGATTTTGTATTTATATGCACAAATATTAGGGTTAGGAAATTGTGTCGTAATCGTGAATACATTTACCCTAGCTCTAAAAACTATGGAAAATAGAGATTCCAACTTGTTACAATCAAGCAAAAAATCTTTTTAATAGTAATAATTTTTTATTATTTATAAAAATAAAAGGGGGAAGTGGTTGGTAGAATCTGAAATCGTAACGCAGCCCCACCAACCTCCCTTCTATTTGTATTTGGATTAGTCAAAAATAGAACAAGAGTCCTTGTATGTTTTTTTTACGATTAAAATTTCTTGGTTGAGCCTAGCCTACACAACAAGAGTCTTTAAATAAGTAAACAAAGTCTCTTCCTAAGTTATGGACACGGCTCTCAATCTCACTACAACCTACAAGGTTTACTTGAAGTAAATAAAACAAAGGTTTCAAAAAGGGCTAAAAACCAAACAATCGAGAATCGGAACTTGTCGAGAAAAAGATCCCTTGATGCTATGTTACAAACAGCTAGCCTAATCCGGGCAAAGGCTGCGTGAAGATTTCCTTATTATTTACAAGTCTACAAGTAAACGGCGGTTTTTCTTTTTACAAAGTCTTAACCCTCTTCGACAATGTACAATCAAAACAATTAGAAAACTTGGGAAGCGAAACAGCTAAAACTCAGAGAAGCGAAAGCGCAGTAACGGACCCAGGAGTTTATGCAAAAATAGCAAGAGCAAGTCCGATTGAAGGAAAGCAGTAAATGCCTCTTTTTTACTTCAGTGTTGATTGTTCACAACTGGAAAAGAAATAAACAAGATAAACCCCAAAACGGATCATATCCGCGAGAAGCAGTTCTCTAATTTTGTGTAGAAAGCAAAAAGAGGACAAATGCCTGTCTACGCGCTCATACAATGTCCTTATTTGAAAAAGGGAGACTACTCTCCCTATACTGAACGTTCTATCCCATAAAACGAGATTACTAGAAATATTGTAGTAGGGCGATTTTCTAACTAAGATTGTTACATGTACTTTCTTCTAATGATGACGAGAACTTTGCACATACATGCCAAAAAATCTACTATTAATAGACTCTTGTAAACTTTACACCACTCTTATTCCTTGTTATCGTACATTTTGGGAAAAGAAAGTGAAGGGAAACAAGAAAAAATATATAGAATAAATATAAGGAACACGAAACAAAAATACAAAGAAAGAGAGAAAAGAAAACAAAAGAGAGAAAGAAGAACAAGAAAAAAGAATCAGAGACAGAGGAGAAAAGACAAAGAATAAAAACAAGAGACAAAACAGATAGAGAAGAAAGAGAAAAAAAATCATAGAAAAAGAGAAAACCAGAGAATCAAAAATAGAAGAATCAGAAAAGAGAGAAAATAAAAAAGAGAGAGGAGAGCAAAAATAAAGAAGAAAGAAAAAGCAGAGAAAAAAAACACAGAAAAAGAAAGAAAAATCGGAGAAAAAGAAGAGGAAAAAGAGAAAGAAACAAACTAAAAAACAAAAAAAGAAAAAGCTCGCAAGAAAAAGGATAACATCAAGTAAGTTAAAAAAAGACAAGAAAGTAGACAAGAGAATCGAAAAGAAATAAAAGAGAGAATAACGGAAGAATCAAAGAAAGAGAAGCAAGAAAGAAAAAAACAGACAGAACACAAAAAGAAAATACCAGTCCGAAAAACAAGAAGCAATAAAACAAAAACAAGAGAAAATAAAAAGAGAAACAGAAAACAAGAAAAGAAAAAACGAGAATAAGAGGAAAAACCCAGGAAAGACAAAATCAGAGAAAAAGAGGAAAAACAAAAGACAAGAAAAGAATTAATTATATATCATGTCATGAAATATTACAATTCATCTTTTCATATTTATCCTTTTTGTTGTATTTTACAGTTATAATAATTCTAATAGTTATTTTTTTAGATAATAGTATTAATTTCATAATACAAATTTTATTGTTTTTATAATTAGAAAAATGTATACATAATATATATAACAGAAACAAAGGCGAGGAGGTCGACCTCAATGCGAAAACGCAGAAATTTCCTATCAAAACTATAGACGTATGGCAGAAGCCCATTTTGGGAATTCTATTAACAAAAATAAATTCCTACAAAATAATTAATGCAAAGTAAATTATATATAAAAGGCCAGATCCCAAACAATAATATAATTTGATTAACAAAAAGTCAAAGGTTAGCAAAATTCCGAATTACTTCAACAAAAAATAAACTTCTTTATATTAAAAGTAAATCTTTCTAATCGTCCTACTTGCGCACTTCCATCCTAAGCTCTTTAAAAGAAAGGAGGTTCAACATAAAGGAAAACTTAGAAGTCAATATTGCAAAACTTTATAAATAAAAAGAAGCTAAAATAAACCAAAACAACATAAGGAAGAGAAACTCTTAAAAAAAGGACTTACAAAAATAGATAAAAGAAAGAAGATGGGAGATCCAAGGCCTGGACTTACATCCCAACTATTAAAACCAAATTAAATGTTCATAAAAATCATAGAAATGTATTCTATATCAAGGAAAGAATTAAAAAACAAGATTCTCACTTTTTGAGGAGAGTTAGGGAAAAACTTATGGTTCTATAAAAAAAGAGAAAATTTTTCCATACACAAATCTTTTAACTAAGACATTGGAATGAGCATTTATAGAAATACAAAATAATACATTAAGCAAATTAGAAATAGAATAAAGTATAAAATTCTCTGAACAAAGAAGGATTGGTTGGAGAAAACGGAGATTAAAAACAAAAGATAAAATTCTCGACCATTCCGCGGCGAATAGGACAAATATAATCAAAAGATAAAAGAAACCTATTCTTCTTTGAGAAAATCCTAAAACCTAATACCAAGCCCTCCTTATTTGTTAAGATATTACTTTAATTTAAAATTTATGGATTAAACACCTAATGAACCTTATCTTATATTAAAACAGTTACAAATTTCACTAACACTTAAGCAAAAACATTAACTAGATACATCTTTCTTAAATATATTATTAAAAAAAGAAATTATCTCATGGTAAACAAAAATAAATATCATTGCTACTACATACCTATTATTTATTAACAACAAGTTATGCCAGAATCTTCGCAGATTCTAGTAAAATAAATATTGTAGTATATCTTGCTATACAAAGTTTTTAAACTAGTTAAGTTAAGATGGATGCAGTTATTCACATAGGAACCCATGTTTATATAATAATCGAGGATTTTTCATGTATAAATCAAATGATAATACTTTCTTATTAATCAATAGGGACTTCAACCATTTTTGAATGAATTTGCCCTAGTCTAAAAAAAAACTAACTATTTCATTAGTGAATATTTCTAAAACAACAAAGGAACAAGACTAAAATTAATATTAAATAAAAACAAGATAAATTTTTCCACCAAAACTAAAACAAGGAACAAATGCATATTAACTTTCTCTAGAACATTTTAATAAAGCATTTTAAAATAGCAACAAAAAACAAACACTCGTTCAGAAAGAATAAAAAATAAAAAACATGCGACAGCAAAAATCTGTTTATGGAAACACTCCATTCAATACTTGAGACCCTAGAATGCCCCGTTTAATGTTACATTATATACAATAATAAATAAACTAATTGTATTTTTCCGAATCCTTTTATTACTAAATAATAAAAATTTATTCACTCTAGGGAAGAGGTTAAATATACCAAATAAAAATTAGAAGAAATATTAACATACAAATACAGGTTCAAACTTTGTAATTGTAAGAGAATCCTTTTTTTCGAAACTAATCTACTAAATAAATAATAAAAACAAAGCAATAACAAAACCAAGAAAAATTTACAATATATAATCAAAATATTCTATACTATAATAAAACAACATAGAATTAAAATGATAACTTTCTATTTTTGAAAAATGGATAAATACCAATGCCCTTTGTAATAAATAAAAATTAAGAAAGCTATTTATTTACATTATAGGGTTGCCAGATCCGCTAACTAGGACCCTGATCTCATAAAATAAAAAAACTAAAATATTAGCATCTTTTTATTTGATCCAAATAAGAATTTTGCATGAAAAAATTTCTAAATTAGTAAAAGAAGAATTAAAACAAAAGGAAGCAAATCCAAAAATCAAGAGCGGAACATCCGAGGATAAAAAGAAGAGTCTATGAATAAACCCTTATAAAAAGTGTTGTTATCTAGAAATAACTTAAACAATATGTATGGATATCGTGTTTTGTTTCAACATCAAGCTCCTTTTAAAATTTTAAAAATATCTTTTAGACCAAATAAATAGTACATTTCTGCAACGAGTACAGGAAAAATTCTATTTCAAAACTAAATATTAATATTACAACTAAATTTCCTTCATTCAAACTATTTAATAATTCATTACCTTTCAATAAAATTTTAATAATATTTAATGTGCGAAATTTTCCCTTTATTAATTATTTCACAATTCGAGATTTCCTGCCCAGTAATTTCCAAATTAACTAAAAAAGAGTAAAGAAGGTAAAGGTTATAACCTAAACAAACAAATGCATTTTATAATTTATATTTTTGTATACATATTTTTTTATAAATATTATATTAACTATATAAACCATATTAAATATATAGTATAAAATCTAATTAACCCTATAAATAAAATCCAAACAACTCGACGAAAGAGGACGGGGTAGGATTAAGATAGGAAAGAATACGGAGGCAAGGAAGAAGAATTCAAATAAAATGAGCAAACAACGACTTCACGCAGAAGGAATTCGCCATATAAGCAACAGTATTTAAACCTATGCTGTGGATCGTTAGAAGCCAATGTTCTTACTCAGCTAGCTACTAAACTCATGAAAAGGCGAGGATGACTTTCATATAAGTCCGGAAATAGTAATATTAGAAGATCCTTGTGAAAATATATGTCTAATTAAATTGCAACATCAAAGCTAGTGAAAGTCTATAGCGTAGGATTGTTCTTTCATTTTCACTAGATTGAAACACTAAATATATATATTAAAGAACATGGGAAGTATCGATAATGAAGTGAACGCTAGAGAAAGAAAAATTATTATTTAATTACTATAACATAAATTAGTTTAATAAAAATAACATAAATTAGTTTAATAAAAGCAATAAAATGAAAAAGGTAATGCCGAAAATCATAAGTAGAAAAGAACAAAGATAGAATATAAAAGAACAAGAAAAAGATAAAAAAAGAAAGAGGAATTGACGGAACAAGTCTGGTCTGCATTAGACAAGAGCGAAAATAAGACTCTTTTAATGAAATTTAGTATGTGAAGTATATATTTTGCAACAAGAATATATTATTAACACAAATTACCCAAAATAAAAATCTTGACTTGAAAAAAAATAGACTAAACACTCGCAAAGAAAAAAAATCTCTTGAAAGGAAAATCGACCCCCTCCTCCTTATACGAAATATATATATTTATTTATGCTTTTTCTTTGTTTATATTAACATTATATATTATATTTAATATAAATGAGTAGGAACTTTAACTGCCATAAGTATTTCAAAAAAACATTTATTTAATTTAAAAAATCTTGGATAACAAAAGAAATAAATTCAAACTTATCCAACTAACTCACCAAAAAGGTTGTATTTATGACTAAAACGGAGCGTCTCCGCATGCAAAAACCCAAAGGTTGTAGTGAAAAAAGTGAGTTGAAAAAGTCTGCTCGTACCCCCCACTTCCACGAAGATCGTCTTTTCAAAATTAGCTCACTCAGCCCAGTAATGAATGATTAAATTCAATATAAAATAAAATATACATAGAATTGATTTGATTCCAAAAAGAATCAAAAAGATATTAAGGAATCCATAAAAATGACGACAGTAGAGTCGATTAAACAGAAAGTTTTTTTTTACAAAGAAAGGAAAAATATCTTTATTATAAATTCATAAAAATTTATATAAAATAAACGGGTACTAAATAGAATTTCTTTATCGATAAGAAATCTGTAGCTCGGAGATATATCGTTAGAATCAAAACAACAAAGGAAAGCCCGATTCCGATAAAAATATAAAGAATGAAAATGTACCCTCAAATGTGATATTTAAAGAAAAAAATCAAATCAGAACTAGCTCGCGTAAACGGAAAGCGCTAGGTAAATTATAAAAGAGTTTCTTCTGAGTAAAAAAAATCCCAAGAAGTTTTTTACTCCAAAAAGGGCACTGGAACTATAAATTCTTTATAAAAAAGGAAAAATCGAGCCGAAAGAACAAACTAGGAAGAGTAGGGGCCATTTGGATTCTTTTAGGGAGATAGACATAATAAATAATAACAATTAGGTGCAAAAAACCTTTTCCCTAACGATGCCAACTACAGCAATCCGTAGCGAAAGCAAAGAAAAAGAAATTTTCCCCTATGCTAGAGAGAGTCTTTGGTGGGTTGTGCTCAAATCTTTTATTTAATAAAGGCAACGGTAATGTCAAAGTAAAATAATATTACTAATAATAATACTGTACTAGGGAGTTTGAATTGTAGTGGAAGTCAATCTGATATGGCCCCGCATTGATACGCGGGTGCATTTTTTCCTTCTAGAAATATAAGAAGAATAGCCGCTTCCTTAACAAAGACAAAAGGGTACAAAACCGAGCTAAATAATAAATAAAAGGCAAGTTGAGCGATCTAAAAATGACTGCCTTTCTTTTGATAACCAATACGGCGGAAGCTTTGTGAGACAATACAAATAAAATCTTATATTTACGAAAAGGGAATAAAAAATCAAATAGAAACATGGGAAAAAACACACAGGACCAAAAAACCTAAGATCCTCCTTAGATTTGATATGTTCGGACAAAGGACCATCCGTGCCCTTTTTGATTAAATAAATTCTATCTCAAGCACTACTATTAGATTCTCCGGGTCTGCTTTGAGAAGAATTGCCGGTATATAATTAAACTCATTTTATACCGAAATCCTCGTAAGACGCAAAAAGAACTGAAAAACGAAAAAAGGAAATCTAAGAATATCAAGAAATCGAGATCCAACAAAAGAATATTCCTGCTTTATTAATGAATATTTCTCCAAAAAAGAGAAAGTAGATTCTAGTACAATTAACTATAATCGTGGACATTTGCTTTATGCTAATGAATCACGAATCTAATCTACACTAATTCAATCTACACAAATCCAACCTACAAATCTGAAATGAAAGCCTCCTCTTCTGCTTGCTCTCTATATCTCCTCTCTCTCTTTTCTCTCTGTCTGATTGTCTTCTCTCTCTTTCTGTTCTTTTATCTCTTCTCCCTCTCTTTTCTCTGTTGCTCTTTTGTCTCTTTCTGTTCTCTCTTATTCTTTTTTCTTTCTTCTTCTCTTTACTCTGTCGTTTTTCAAAAGAAGTTTTCCGTCCTACTTTGGGTCAAAACTCAGATTCTCTATTTGTACTTTCTGAACAGTATCTACAAATGCATTTCAAGTGTCCTTTCTTTTCTATCTGTCCAGGTTTCCGATGTATTTTTTATTTGTAGTTTCTGAGCAATATTTTCGTTGTATGAGGCCAATTTAATCTAGTATGGAAGAAAGTTTCTTTTTTCTTTGATTTTTCTACTTTGATCCGTATTGTTATAAGCGACATTGTTAGAGAAAAGGTCCTCGACCCAATTGCTATAATCTATTATGTATAAGTTGGAGGAAGAGCATTTGGATTCTTTTAGCTTTTAGGAGATCGCACAACTCTTTGGGACGGGGTCGACTCTCTAAAGACTTCACCTGTTATTGCGGCCCGCTTCTCTTTGTCACCTTTGAATGGCCTACTAGTTAATGAATTCAAAAAGCCAAGGAGGCATTCCTTTGCAGGTTTATGAATTCAAAATAGTTGAATTTCTTTTCAGGTCTTCCCTGAATTCGCCGGTACTTGTGGCTTTTTGTCTTTCTTTTGGTTTTCTTTTTCTCTGTTCTTTCTAAAATCGTTCTCTAGAGATTTTTGATTCCCTACGGATAGCGAGTCGCTGCCCTTCTGTGAAGAGAGCAGGATTACGACCCCCAGGCTAGTGAGAATTTCCTGGAAGCTCTATTTGAAGTGGTTCAGCGGTCTGCTTGATCGAGATTCTTGCTTTCGGTTCCTGTCATCCGGTTTGGTTTTTCTGCGAGTAATTCACGAATCTTAGTGCTGAGGACTCCTTAGCCGAATCCTTCCTTAGTGACTGGAACTCCTTGGAATGACAGGAAGGCCCTTCTGATAATTATCTCTGACTTTCCTCTTTCTATAGTATTTTTCGATACTAGACGTACATACAGTCCCTGCCTTAGGAACAGGACGATTGTTTTTTGGAGAAGAGATTTCTTTCGGGTGTTTTTGAGAAAACCTTAGTTTACATCGACAAAGACTTGTATATTTGGGTGGTGAACGTAGACTCGTTCGAATGTGCTAGATCTCTGTCTTTCTCCTTCTTCTTGTCCTTCTCTCTTTTCTCTGTCTGTCTTTTTCTTTGTCTTTCTTCCTCTCTCTGTGCTTCTTTTTTTGGCCGAGGATCTCTTTCTAAACCTTGGATCTGTCGATCTCCTTTTCCTCCGTCCTCAGAGTTTCGTTCTTTCATCACCTTCGTGCTTTCTTCTTTTCTTTGAGACGTTTCTACTTCCTTCTTGCTCTCGATCTCGGTCTTTTTTCTTCTGCCCCTCTTCTTCTCTATTTTGTTTTCTCTCTTGTTCTTCTCTTTTTTCTTTTGACTAAAGAGAGAGAGAAATATCCGCTGTTCAACTAGGAAAAAGAAGAGAGCAGAGAGGAAGCGAGAAGGAAGAACGCGAGAGAAAGCTCGAATGATCGGAAAGACACCTCTAGGTCGAAGGTAACACAGAGTGCCAAGAAAGGAGTTCAAAAGAGAGAGAAGGAAGAATAAAACTGAGAGGTCGCAGGTTCAGAAGAAGGAAAAAGAAAGAAAAGAGGATAAAGAAGAAAACAAGAAGAAAGAGAGAAAAGAAAACCAAGGAGAAACAGAATAGAAAGCAAAGAAAGAATCCATTTAAAGAAAAAAGAATTAACTTCGTTCACGGATAAAAAAGAAAGAGTAAAAACAAGAGAGAAAAGAAAAAAGAGAGGAATAAAAAAGAAATCTAAAAACGAGAGACCGTGAGTAAGAATGAATAAAGAAGAAGAAGAGAAAAGGTAACGAAAGATCGAGGCCTAGAGGCCGAAAGAGATGAAAGAACGCGAGAGAAAGAATCAAGAGAAAAGAGAGCAGGTGCAGAAAAAAGAACAATCACGAGAGGAAGAACAAGAACGGGAACGAGACCTAGAAAGAAAAATAGAGTGTAGACGCCGGAAGACAAGAAAAAGAATCAGAGAAATAAAAACAAGATGAAAAAGCAAGAAAGAAAAAACAGAGAAAGACAGAGGGAACTTCAAGGTTTTCCTCGGCTACAATTACGATAGAACATTCTTCCATACAAAGTCAAAAAGCAATTCTCCTCAAAAAAATAAAGTCGGACTGGGTTTAAAAACAAGATTACTTATTACTTATCTACGGATTTGTATTATTAGTTATTAACAAAAAGTGCAATATTAGATTTACTAGCTATAATTTATAGGGCCAAATCCGATGTTCACAGTTTGCCATCTACATCCATGAGATTCATAAGAATCAATAGCGGAATAGCTGTAGGAAGCACGTCTCCCTTATGCAGCATTTCTTGTAAAACCGTGTTCCTTGCCCTCTTCTCTCCTCTTTTTTAGGAACAAAAACATGCCAGTAGGCAGCTTCTCCGCGAACGTATTTGTAAGTAGAAGTTTTGCTTCCATGAGAAGGCAAAGATTTTTTTAGGCCTCGATTTCTGAGTACTCTATTTATGTTCATGTCATGGATTAGTATTCCGTGGGTCCGGTTCGAGCTCGAGGCACTCCTCATTTTGCACTTCCCGCGCCTTTACCCGGATTTCCAAGGGTCTCCTTTGTTTCTCGCCGGATTAATCCTATTTGACGAGGTTCCGTACCTATTCGACTTCTGTTCCCTCTCCCTATTTAAAATAAGCCCTGCGTGACTCCTTCTTCGAGATCGACTTCTTACTTCTCTCTTTCTTCTGCAACTCCTTCTTCCTCTGCTCACTATTCTCTAGGATAACCTCTTTTATAGTTTTGACACTTCAGCGACACACCCAGCTACTATATAATACATAAAATTATTACCTATGCACTTACTGAAAGGAAGCGCGTCGAGTAGCTTGACTATAAGGGGTCAACTTACATAAAAATATTTGATCTATTTTTTTCTAGAAGCGGGCTCCTGGTACTAACATTTTGTCACGATCAAGACTACAATCTTTTGAAGCACGTCCATTTACCACGCAAATATTCGATCTGCAACAATGTCTATACTAGAAAGTAGATGAAATCATTAAATATGAAATATATATATATAAATCCACGCTTTTTTATACAATATTTGTATACAATATAAAGTTAAGCTCCTTTTCTATTAACTCAACTTCTTGGACCTCTCCTTGGACTTTTCTTATTTTTCTTTTTTGGTTCTTGGTTTTTATTTAAAACTAGAATATAATAATATTCTTCATTGTTAAGTGGTTCTGGATCTGTTACTTCTCTACCATCGACCAATTTCCTTGGAAATTCCGCTGTCGACGGCTGTATGAATGTCCCCGCCCCGCTCTGTTCCCCTTCATTCCCTGCCTCCTTTGTATTTAATTAGCAAAAAAGCGAACAACTAAAGTCTAAGATCTATACTTGAATTCCAGTTCCTCGATAATCCCAACTTCCCCTTTTCCTTATTATTCTAATTATTAGTGATTAAGTCTATCTCTCTGCGTGACCCCATTCCTATCCTGCCTTTACTTTTAATAAAACTAGATCTCGATTCTAGGGATCCGGGATCATAGGCTTTATTTATTCGATTCCATATCATTAATCTCAATTATTTCTTCCCTAAAAAGCAACTACTGAAATGGGTTAAGTTCAGATTTCTATCTATTATGTAATATGTAGGGAGATGTATTCCATAGTAATTAATTTATCCTAAATTAGTGAATTGAAAGAGGGAGCGACAAAAACGATAACAACAAATGAACCTGGATATGATACAAAATATTTTTACAAAAAAGTGTTAGAGATCAAAACGGAGATCCTTACGAATTATATAATCGAACAATTCTAGGAAAATCAAGAAAGAACAATCACACAAATGTAAATTTCCGATTTGTTAATGAAATTTTATCCTGTTAACTATATATTCCAATTAATAGAATACTCTATAGCGATCCAGGGTAGAATTAATAATTATCTATACGAATTGATAGACATGGAAATGATATGAAAACTCTAGCTCTAAGTAACGTTAAGCATCTCCTATTGGATAATCCAGCAAAACACCTGAAATGTAAATCATCAAATAATAAGACACCCACAGGTGAGAACTACTTTTTCTCGAGGGGCATTAGCATAGAAGAACTGGCTTTCCGAAAAAGTACGGATTTGTGGGAACAAAGATTTTAAAGCGAACTCTCTTTGAAGTAATTAATTTCAAGTAATCAAGTTAATTGTTGTTCTAAGTGGTTCTGGTAAAAGCATCGAAAATTCGGTCTTAATTTCCGAAGTGCAATTGATTTTTACTATTCCTCTTGCGTTTAGAAAAGTTTCTGCTCGATTTCTTTCTCCATTCTCGTATATCTAATTGAATCAATTCTACTATAGATAAAAGATCTCACATAGATAAATGGAAAGACGAATAACCAAAAAGAAAAACTAGAAGTAGGAAATTTCGATGTCAAAGTAAAAATCTAAATCGAAAACTGCAACATCAAAAAGAGAAAAGGCCAGGAATTGTCAGCTAAAAATGAGAAATATCGAGATCCTTCGCGTTCATCCAGTTAATATCTTAGTAAAGTAGAATATTTAAAGATTTCAGATATACTTAATCTTATAATCGATGTCTTTAATATATTATTTTGCTCTCACCTAGAATTAAAATATAAATTGATGTCTAAGTAACAAATCTAGACTTTGTATACATAATCTTTTTGTTAAAAATTCAATAGAACATTTTGTTTTTATTTAATTATAAAAGCTAACATTGATTTTTGAAACTTCATTAATAATATTTGAAGTTAATTTTAATATATTATCGAAAATATAATTAGAAACGTAGGGTTCTAGAAAATAGGAGACGTGTAAAACTAAATACAAATGTCCTACTACCGATCCTTAAAGTAACCTTTTTAAGAATACAATATAATCCATATTATAGAATATCTTCAACAACTTATAAGCAAAGAAGCCCCTTTGCAGATAAAGTTTAGAATCTATTTTACGAACAAAATAGACTTGAATTCGTCTTATCTACAAACAATAAAGGATACCTATAAACTAACTAGCTAAGTAAGGTTCTAATCCACAATACTTTAAATACTTCCTAAAAAGCTTCCACCCATCTTGGATAAAACGTTAATGAGGACTAGATTTTGCGTATTGAAGTAGTTAATCGTTAGACTTCTAAATTTGCACTCAATAAAAAAGATCTATCTTTAAATTATTTTAATCAAAAAGTTAAAAATAACTTTAATTTACTAAATCTAAATAAGGTACTAAATAAGAAAAAAATAATAAACGTAGTAAAAGAAGTATTTTTTTTTAATTTAAGAAACAAATAAATTACTCCGCAAAGAAACTGAAAGAGGCAAAAAAAATAAGCTAATCAAAAGAGTGAAAAGAAAATCTTCGGTAAAATTTCATATGCACCTAGTTATAATTCTATGTAAAAAAGGTTACACCAGGAGTTTACAACGAAGCAGTCCTCCATACAAAAACAAAAAGACTCTATAACGAAGTAGCTACGTGAAAAAGATCTCCTAGACCCGAACAGAAAGAAGAAGTCGCCGAAAGAGGACTCATAACTTCTTACTAAGGAAAAGGGAATAGAGTCTATATTTTAGTAAATTGAGAACGAATACACACAGGAAACCGGAGAAGCACCTCTATGTCACAAAACAAACAAGAATCCGGATCTTTAATAAATAATTATACTTATCAAAAAAGATCTTGGAAAGTAATAAATACTATCTTATTTTGTTTAGCTATTCATGATTTTTTTAATTATTTACTGTAAATAAATTATATAGTAAAGAATTTAATTCATTCAATAATAATAATAACCTCAATTTATATTAATTTATTATTTAACAATAAAGTTATAATATAACACTTTTGAATCAGAGTTTAAAAAATAGTTCAATATAAGAAATTATTAATTAATTTTTACTTGTTTTATTATATATATATTTGCTAATTCTTTTTTACAACAAGTGAAAGTATAAATGTATAATATAATTCTAATAAAACCTTTTTAAAGGGTTCTCGCGCATAATTATACAAGATTTTCATCTATATTTAAATTATAAATTTATAAAATTTTATTTATAATTTATACATTATGTATAAATATAATATTCAAAGTTTTCTTATATATTTTAGTTTTAGAAGCTTCCACAAATAATAAGTAAATACTTATTATTATTATTTTTGAAAATTGTGTAGCTAGAGAAAAAACAAACAGTTAACTATTTTTATTTGGTTTTTGATTAACAAAGAAGATAATGTTCCTTATATATATGATTCTTATTGTTTTTCTTTGAAAAAAACCATGCTAGAATTTTCCGTCTGTTTTTAAACAATAGACATATTATATATATTAAAAAAAAATCCTGGAAACTACTAAAAATGAATATACACTTCTTAATTAAGAATTAAGTTAAAATTTAAATAAGTATAAGTGGATAGAGTTTGAGAATAGGAAGGGCAAATATAGCCAAGTGGTTAAGGCAGTGGATTGTGAATCCACCATATGCGGGTTCAAATCCCGTTATTCGCCCTTGAAATTTCCTTTATAAATGAAATGTAAAGCTGAATAAATTATAATTTTTAATACATTTCTATATTATTTTTATACTCTTGGATAAAAGTCTACTCGAAATTTTTCTCCTACATTATAGGATTACTTTATTATTTCAATACAGCTTTGGATACTAAAAAGTCTTGAGCAGAAAATAGTTTTAATATAACGAATTCTTTTTTTTTATTAAAAGTTTTACTAAAGTACAGCATTTAACTAAAAAGTCTTTTCCTGCCAAAATATAATTTCTTTGTTATATTTGGACCCTTTAAAGTATATATGGCATTGAGGGCATTTTATATAAAATTAAGAACAATAATACACATAAACAACTCTGCTTAGATTAATTAGTATAAAATTTTATTATTCACATATTTTATTTCTATAGTTTAACTTAATTTAAAAATATTAAAGTTCCAACTGGAAAAGAGAGGGGTTTCTTAGAATCAAAAGGCAAATACTATTCTTTAATTTAATGGAAAAAGGAAGAGTTTCTTATTTTAGGAAATTTCAATTAAATTATATAATACACGTATACGCGTTAATTTATATTTTATAATTATAGGTTATTTTTATGATATATGAATAAATTTTTAAGGAAATATATTCTTAAATTAAAGCAAAATAATGTTTAATCGGTAATAATAAAAAAAAAGATAACACGCTAAAAGCCGCTGCAAAAGCCGCATAAATCTCAATTTTGCGAAGTATTTTTCACTTATCTATCTCTATCTTTACTTTTTCTTACGAAACCTTGGCTGATTTTTTAGAGATAAAAGCCAATTAAATCTAATTTTGCAGTATTGATCAATCCAAAGTCAAAATTCGCGCGATGTCTTCGGTTTCAACTGATTATGATATACCAGAACTTTCGTTTGTGGAAAAAGCAATATATAGAATCAGAGATGGACTTTTGAACAAGTATTTACTTTATGTATTTAAAATTGGAGTATAAATTTCTATCTAGCTAGAACTCTATTCAACAACTTATGATAAAAAGTCTAATCTTTTGTAAAATAACATAAATTCAATTATAGAGAATAAAGAATCCTGTATAAACTATAAACGAAGAGGGATTTTATCTAAATAGGAGACCTAGTTTAAAGTAAAAAAATTTTACACAAAACACTCTACTGTTCCTAAAAGCGTGCAAACCTAACTTCAAACTAAAATTTACAGAGGCATTTTTTATAGGATAGATTCCCTATTAGGTGATGCGAAGAAAGCGCTGCCTTTATTTGCAAGTTTATCTATATAAACAAATGTTTACGTGGCGAATAGATTTCTTATTAGTTTTTTTTTAGTAAAAATCAATATTATACAACTCTGTGATTAGGTAAACACAAAACAAAGGTATCATTTGAACGAACTTTTTATTTACAAAGTTAACGCGCCTGTTCTATTAATTGCAAATCACCATTTTTATAGAAAAATACCATATAATTTTTAGTAATATAGTTAAAGCAAAATTTTAAATAGCATAAGCATAGTCGGCATAAATTGAAGAATAATTTCTAGAACACTTTCGGAGAAAAAGCATTAACGCTAAAGAGATCAAGAATCTACATGTGAATGTACGGTAGTTGAATAAAGGAAATGAGCCCATCTTTGGGTCAGTAGGAAATTACATTCCATCTCAACATTATTAATATTTTCAATTCCATCTTGGTTGAAGACTCGCGTTTCAGAAAGTGTATTCGCGCATAGACTTTCTTGATAATTATGTAAAATACTTCTATAGTTGTGACATATTTTAAATACTAAACCACATATATATGATAATATACAACTTCAAGCAAAACAAATTTTTATATCCTCTTTTTCAATTTCAACCTGGCAAACAGATTTTTTCATTTTAAATCTTTAGTAGAATTTTGACACAATTTATATATTGCAAACTCTGGAGTTAATTTCGGTAGTAATGGGAAACTTGAAAAAATGTTTCAATATCTTCTAGGAAACAAGCTAAGGTATTTATATTAAAAACAATTTATAAGTATTATGTACATTTTTTGACGATATTTTATTATATACCTGGTACGAAGATTCTGATATTATTTACTTATTGATCATATTTTTGGAAAGAATGAGTAAACTTTTTCTAGTGACAAATTTTTGAGATTTTCTATCTCAGACTCTCGAACTATGTTCTCATTTGTCTTGTCAACATTTTACTATTCTTATATTTACTTGAAAATTCAAAATTCTTACTTTTTGTATAACACTGCGGGAGCAAACCTATTTATGATCCCTACTTTATCAAATTAACATATGCTATATGTCAAGGGCCATTAAAATATTTACAGTACTGCTCCTTGACTTAAGTTAATCAAATTAAAGTTAGTCCGCGACCCAAGTGATTCCCGCTCCTTCAGTAAGTTAAACTTTACGCGGAGGGATAAGTTATTCCGGAACAGGATTTCAAATCCAAGTAAATAGTGCAAACATTGCATTTTTGCTTTCAACAGTCAAAATTTATTTTGGCAAATCCATCTTTCATACTCTTAACGCGGGTTATTATAACATTTCGATACGTAAAATTGAAAATAAAATTGTAAAATTCCATCAAGGACTCTAAAATAGTAAACCCAAAATTCTTATTTTAATTATAAAAAGAAGACCCGTTCCAAGTTGAGAGGAATATATATTTCTCAAAAACCCCAAAAGATCTAATCAGCGTAAGCATTAATAATACTAAAGCTCTTCACTTAGATGCTAAAGACTACTTAATTTTCTATTCACCTAACAGTAAGTATCTCTTTGTTTTAAACTAAAGAACGAAGCGAAGGCCCTAGTGAACAGTAATAAATAGTAAACAAGTATCCATATTATTTTGATTTTGCAGTAGATTCAAGTTAAGTTATAGTATAGAATGCCAATCTCTGTTGTATCACCGTCTAATTATATCCAAGATCTTACTTTATGCACGGGTTTTTTAATGATTTATAGATAATCAACAATCTGACTTTCCAGACTTATTCTTATATGCATATTTGCTTGGATCATGTAAAAAGAAACACATTTCGGATAATATGTCAACTACATATTAAAATATAAAGTATATCCTTGTGGATTATTTTTTAACAAATAATGTGAAAACTCAGCTTTGTACTGGTATGATCTATATATCAATTCTTACCACAAAAATCATAATACAAAACTCTATTTCTTTTTTTTTATAAAAGCCTATCTTTCTTGTATGATTATAGAATATGCACACAAGCTTCTCCTTATACTCTATAAACATACATCTCATTTTTAATTATTTATGCACATACTATGTGTAGTTGGATATTACTAACTTATGCTTTTAGGATGATTTACTATTATTTTATTTATTTGCGCACGGTGATTGAGACTCCATAAAATATCTTAGGGATTCTGAGAAGGGGAAGGAACTTTATTTTAGTCCTCTAAAGTGTTTTGTCTATATAAACTCCAAAAACGAAACTTCATCACGCAGCCCACATAGGTTAAATGAAGCTTTTCTATTATTAAAACACTTTGGTGTGACAATACAATAACCTAACAAACAGGAAACTTTCCATCAACTTAACATTAGCTAATAATTGTTACTTAATCAAATATTTGGTCATATCTTTTATAGTAAAGTTTCCTGAAATAAATTTCATTTAATATGATCAATTGCGCATTTTTGCACAAGTGTATTTTCTCTCGCCAATATAATATGGTGCAAAAAATTATATGGAATAGAATAATTTAATTAATAGTAGAAAATAAAAGTATTAAGGGGACAGTCAATAAGAGTACAGTAAATTCACAGCGTCTATATATGTTTTACATCAATCAAACACTTTAAACCCTCAGTGACTTGTTTCTAGTAGGCTGCTAAATAGGTATATAGTTTAATAAAAGATTAGCTCCTCCGCCAGAAAACTTCGGTACATCAGAATTCCTAGTGCATATGATTTCTGCGAAATCATAAAACCTAAAAAACTTAGTTGTATATAGAGAACTAGACTAATTAGTGTATTTAATACTCCTAAAAAGTTCATTACAAGACTCGCATAAAAAGACATTCGCTAATGGTAAATGCCCGTTCTATAGTTTCCTTAAAACTATGAGTAACTTATTTTTTATAAAAACAAAAAAAAACATCTAAACAATTTACGTTATCGATGTGGTATACATTAAAACTACAGCCTGATTAAAACATTGAATTTTATGGACTTGTTGTTGCGACAAAAGCAACCTGCCAAATTTCCAAACTAATGAAAGTTATTAATATTTACTGAATAGACATATACACATATGCTGTGCAAGCTAACCGAAATAAAAATAAATACATATAATAACGCAAAAGCACAAATCCATTTAAATATATTAATATAAAGTTTTTTGCAAGACCCTTTTGATTATTTAACTCTTTGTCTAGTGGACTCCTTGTTGTAAAGATAAATTATTTATCGTCTAGGCATTGTTTGCATTTTATGTTGAATCTATTATTTTTAGAAAGAAAAAAGACTTTTTATTTATTCAATGCAAATAAACACATCTTGTTTTATCTAGATTAATCACCTATTATTTATAAGTTTACAAAAGTTATTGAAATCATTTATTTCATTCAATAAACACATATTATATTTAAACATAGAACATTCAAATTTATACATGTCGATAAATAAGATCGAATAAATATTACTTCAATAATTTTAAGCGTTAAAACTAGAAATTGTTTCGAGTCTCGAGAAAAGGGAAATTTTAATTTACAATTTGCTTACACTTTAAAGAAATACATTTAAATAATAAATTTATAACAAAAAACAAGAAAAATAATAAATAAAGATTTTATTTTAGATATTTCAAAATAAAAAAATCCTTTAAATTAATGATTACAAAAAATTTAGCAACGGCTCAAAAATAAAATAAAAAATTGAACAAAGAAACATTTTAATTAAAAAAAGCCTCTTATCACAAATTAATTTATATTTTTAGTTAAAATTAATTAGAAATTAGATATAAACAACTAAAATTTAGTAAAAGAAAAAATTTTTAAATAATTTATGAAAAAGCTTAATATAGGAAGTTTATTTAGAAACCCTGCAATTTAAAATTGTATTTTCATATGTATTAATAATTATTATTAATTTATAACAACACTTAATAGATTTTTATTTCTTTTACTATATCTATAAATATTAATTATAGAAGTTAAACCATGTAATTAAAATATTCTTTTTCAAAAAATACTATAAATTTTGTAAATACACAGTCACATTAAAATTAATACTAATTTAGAATTAATTTTTGTTTTATTAACTTATTGAATGCATCAATGTTAATTAAATATATTAATATAATTTTAGTGAATTGTTTTTTTAATAATTAATTTAGAGATAAAAGTATAAATAGGATAGTTTAGTGAAATTTTATCAATAAATCCACAAAACTTACAATTTATACTTACGACTACTTTATTTAATAAACAAGTATTAAAAAATCTACATTTATGATGACAACCCACCCCAATATAGTAATTAATTTAAAACTTAGTTAGATGTCAAAAAATCTCCGTAATCTAAGCTTATTTTATTCTTCCTAGTCAAAGGAACTTTTTTAATTTAGAATTTTATAAATAACATAAATAGAGAAATAAATTTATCACTTCAGGAAAAAAATAAGAAAATAAAACGAAAATAAAATTAAAACCCTGGCAGAGGCTAATTTTTTTTTAGAACCTTAACTTTAGTTTTGATAAAATACCTAGGCTTATTAAGAAAATCCATATTCAAATCTTTGAAACAAACACTACAAGACCCTTCTTCTAGGTTTGTGCCCCTTTTTTATCTAACTATTATTTCACCAAGCATCTTTCAGAATGAAAGCTTTCATTCACTTGATTAAATTAAAAAAAGAACTCGACAATAAAAGGATTTTTGATTACCAACTATCGACATTTCTACTGACTGCTACTAATTAGTAGCACTTTATTGATAACATTATGAAACATTGTGTAATTCTAGGTTTATGGCAAATAAACAAATTTACTGTAAATTTAAATAAACAGCACCTTCTTTTCTATAAATCATCTACATTGTACTTTTCTTAGCCGGAGCGTTTTTTAAGACTTTGCCCCTTAACCCCAAAACACTACCAAAGAGGTATCCTTTTCTATTCTATATTTTACTGTCCCTACTCTGAAAATCTTGCCCATGTCAATTCTAACTTCTTGGCTTACGGAAGCTCTTGGCTTCGTTGTAAAACTAGAGAGCGGCGCCGATTAATGTCGGATCTGCATACTATATATAATTGACTAGTCCTAAATCTCTACTAAAGTACTACCAGAATTTTCGCATAAGATAATAAGATATATAATAAAATTTTTACTCGCAGAGGTACTTGGCCGTGAAATATCATATTTCCCATGAAGAAGATATATAAAAATAAAGTAAGAGCTTTGTCAACCAAAGAGAAGCCCTGGGTAGAATAAAGAATAAGGAGAAAAATAAGATAAAAGTACGACGAGTCAAATAATTAAATTTAACAAACAAAGAAAAATGGATAGGGAAAAGATTGTATTATTAGACAAGAAAAATAAAAATACATAAATTAATCAAGAAAACAAAAATAAAAGTAAATGAAAAGCCTACAAGCAATGTAATGATAAGCAAGAAACCCATACAACCAAATACGGTAGGGGGGTACCCCCACACGGAGGACCGAAATTTACTATATTTGGAAGGTGACACACATGCACAACACTTGTATTATATAGAGACCTTTTATAAACTTAATATAAATAGTAATATTATTAATATAGTAAAATTAGTTTAAGTTTAATTATTAATATAGATATTTTTTTTAATTTATAGTTACTTATAATATTTACTCTTATTTAGATTTTAATTACTTATATTAGATATTTAACTTTAACTGTTTAGAAAATCCTATGGAGCAGAATGCTCCGTAAAATGCATTTTGACTTAGTGCAATTTCTTTGATTTCGTAAGATTCCTTATAACAACTTGCGCAGGTGAAGTTCATAAGCTTTAGATTTTTCTATGACCTATGTATAACCACGACAACTTTTTAATTTTAGACTTTTCTATTAGTAATTTGTCTTAGTGTTGTTGGGGAGGCCGGTATACTTTTATTTGACTTTCCTTATTATTTGCTTTTTTATTGCATTTTTTCAAATTTCTACGTGTTGCCGACCTCATCTTTGGCCAGTTTCTTTTACTTATGTAAATTCCTTGACAACTTGTTTTAGGATATTGAATGTTATTTCCTTAGTATGTTCCTATGCTGGACAATTTCCTTTTTGGTTTATATATCCTATTCTATAATTTAAAATTTCTTAAAATGATTTTAGTTTAGCATTTATTATTTGTCTTTAGCTATTTAAAAGAATGAAAAATCCGAGTTAAATAAATATACATAATTTATAAAGAGCTTTTTCAGAGTGCTTAAGTTGCCCTTGGACTCCTTTCTTATGTTATTGTTTGTTTATAATTCTTCCTTTTTTCGATATCATTTCACTAAAAGTAGTTTTTTTTTAATTTCTTAAAATTATTTATTACAATTTCTATATTTTGATGCTTTTGGTTTCCGATTGGACTGCTTCTCCTTTGTCTTTGTTTACTTTTATTTACACTATTAGATATTTATATTTTATTTCTACTTATTTTATATTATTTGATAAAGTATTTTTTTGTGGTGGGAAAAATAGGAAAAGAGCACTTCTAAGTTGTTTTTTAGATGAAAAAATTTAGATTTAATTTCAACATTTATATTTCATTATCTGTAATTCTGAGCTCCACGGCTTTATTTCCTTATGCTTTTTTGTGATTACGTTTTTTTTGTCTTTGTTGGTGGTCGTTTGCTTTTTGTCTATTTTTTGTGTCCTTCTCCAATTTTTTTGTTCTCTTTTCGATTTTTTAATTTTCATTATGATTTTTGATTTTTTCTATAATTAATATTAAGTAGTGGATAATTTGCACGAGCATAAGTTAGAAAGAACTAATTATTCAAGCATTACATTGTAAAAAAACGACTCTTTATTTTTTTAACACTGGCATAACTGTTTGGAAGTTCTTTTTCCTCTCGATTTTTTGATTTTTTTCCAAAAAGAGAACTATATTTATAAATGAAATTCATATAGTGTATATATAGTGGACCATATTTCTGTAAAAAAAATAAGTATTTTACAAACAAACAATTTTAATTAAAGTTTCGACGTAATCCTGTATTAAATTATTTCTTATATCTTTTGTTGGGGTAGTTCCTCGATAGTTACAGCACCGTTTTTTATTTTGTTGACTTTAGGTTGTCCCCCCGAAGGGACGATAATGTTTTTCCTTTTTTTATCTTTTTTTTTGTTCGTATGATTTTTCTTTTTCTCTGATTCTTTTTTTTATTTTTTTCTCTATTCTTATTTTCTTTTTTATTGCTTTTGTTCTCATGAGATTGAGCTTTTGGGCCCTATTCTAAATAAACTGGATTCTTTCCATGTAAAGTGGGATCTTCTCGTGCGTTTTTCTCGTTTTTTACCCGGGTTTGTTTTGGACAAATTTAATTATTTCCTTTCTCTTTCTATTGTAATTCTCTGAAAGCTTTCTTATCTTTGTATACGTCATTCTCAGAGTGATTCATTGATTCTTTCTTTTTTTTCGTACCGACCTTCTTTCTCCTTCTCTTTTCTTTGGTTTTTCCTCTTATTCTTTTCTTTTTTTCCTTCTCCTTTTTAAGCTCAATTTTATTCTACTGAAATTGCTTTCTTTTCTTTCTCTGCATTATCTTTTTTATTATTTATATAATATAAATGCGTGACACAGGTGATTTTTATTTTTTGTTCTTTATGCCGATATTTTTCTTTCTGTCTTTTTCTTTAGCTTCTCTTTCCCCCAGTCTTTTTTTTAGTTTTTTCAATTCCATTAGAGGAAAGTTTATTTTTTCAAGTAAGACTTCTCTTCGCTGTCCTTGTTGTAATTTCAGGGGTTTCTTCCTGTATATTTATCGGGGATATGGGGTAATAACTGTTGCCATGTCGATTTCGTTTCGAACTTTTTTGTTTATGTTTACGGGTTTTTGGCCCGGTATCTAAATCTTTCTTTTTCTATATTTTTTCTTTGCAATCTTATTTTTCTTGTTTTTTATTTTCTTTATCTTTTGTTCTTTACTTCTCCTCTTTTTTTCTTCTTTCTGAACCTTCTTTCATCTCTTTCTTTCGAGTTGTTCTTTTTGTTGAAATCTAGGGCTTCGCTATTTGATAAAATTTCGACTAGACTTTTTACTGAAGAAAGGGTTAGACACGGAAGGGGGAATGCGGAGAAAGGCAAAGAGAGGAGCAAAGCAAAATAGAAAATAACATAGTAAATGAAGTTGGCTCGGGAAGATTCTTTTCTCGTATTTCTTTGCACATATGATTTTGAAAGTATTATGCTTGAAGAGGAATTTTTCTCTTTCGATTCTGATGTGTTAGATTTGAACTCATTTTTACAGTTTTATATACTCAAAGGGAATATCTTCAAGGAGAATTCGTTCATCTGTGCCTTATATTTGGACATCGGCAGGAACCCTTTAGGATCTAAATATATATATATATATGATTTATGGGCGCGCACCGTTCGCCTAGAAATTCTAGATGGGCAGCAGCAGTTTCCCTTGGAGGGATATCTTAAGAGCCTTTTTCCTTTATTTAATTGATTTTCCGGACTAAAGGTTAGATAAGCTGCTTTTTCTATGTTTTTGTCTCGACGAATTCAATGTAAGCAAGGTAATCTAGGCAAGATTGTCGACTTCGAACTGTTTGCGGGGGGCAGGGGAACTTAGTAGTAGAGTGTCAAAAACGTGCAGCTTCTATTTCTTTTTATTTTAAGAAGCATATGTCGTAGAGCAAAACATACGCTTCCTTGTAAAATAAGAGGATTTTTCCTGCAATTTCGCTTGGTTTCTGTTTACTGTAAAACACATATTAGGAAAGGCTAAATTTGAATCAATAGGAACTATTTAAATTGCTTTGAGGCAGCGTGGACGCCCACAATAGTTTGCATTATTACAAAATCTTGGATTTAGATTAAGAAATCTAGTCATTGCTCATTCTCTGATCATCGATGAATCATTAAGAAATCAAAATTTGCTCTCGAATCTAGGATTCGGAATTTCTCTTTCTTCTTATTTTTTTTGTTCTTTTTTTTTTACTTAGTGGTCTATTTTTCTTGCTCTTCTTTTTCATTTATCTTTTTCTTTTAGATTCTCCCTTTTTTGCTCGCCTTATTTATTTTCTCTTTTTCAGACATCTTTTTCCTGTCTTGTTCTTTGCTTTCTTAGATTTCTGATTCTTTTTTCTTTTCTTATTTTGTGTTTTTTAAGATTCTCCTCTTCTCTTTCTTTGCTTTTTTTTTATTTATCTCTTTTTTTTATCTTCTCATTTTTATTTTATCTCTTGTTCTTCTCTCTTTTCTTTTTTGTTTCTCTTTGACTCGTTCTTTCTTTGTCTGTATTCTCTGCTTCTTTGTTTTGGAATTTTTGCTTCGTTGCCAACTTCTGGCTTTCGTGCTTTCTTTTCGCACTTTGCTGGTCCAGATTTTCCGAATTCCTTTGTAGCAAGTCGTAGGCTGGGATTCTTCCTTGCCCTATTCTACAGATTATCTAATTAATTCTTTTTCTTTCCTTTACCTCCGATTGTTTCACTTTCTTTTAGTCCTCTCTCTTTCTCTCTCTGTCTTTGGTTCTTTTTGAATTCCTTGTGCCCACCCCTCCCAGATTCCGCGCAGTAAATAGTAGTGGAGTCTGAGTAAGCTGCTTTGACATGTACATTATTTACATATGATTCACCGATATTCTGCATCAGATTTCTTTTTAATGGTGGCCTTCTTAGGAGTGGTAATTTTAAGAGAATGAAAAAGAAGCAAGAGCATTTCAAGTCGGATGCGCCTTTTGGTTCGTCTTTTCCGTTCGCTACAAGTTATTATAACAATATTAATGCGGGACATCTCTTTCGTAGACTCAATTAGGCAGTTCTATTTCTCGATTCTCGCTTGTCCGCGGTCTTCTTTCTATCTTCTTAGTTGTTTGATTTCTTTTTCATACATATGGATGTATGGGAATTCTTTCCCAACTCAGGAGTTTTTGGGCCCAGAATTCTTTGTTTTTATTTGACTTGCTTAACTATTCCGTTAGATCTAAGGATATGCTTCTTGGTTACTTTATTTTAAATGGTGGACGTTTTCCTCGGTAAGCCTTAGAAGCGTGCCTTCCTTGATTGCTTCCCAGTAATTTTAACTGACTTTTGTTCTATGCATGCATAGTTCTTCTGAGGGTTCAGACGAAAACAGATAGACTTCGTTATTCCTTAATCTAAAAAATCTACCCAATGCCTAGATTTTTGGGGTTTTTCTCCTAAGCATAGCTCTTAATCTTCCCTCTTAGGCAAAGTGGATTTTTGCTTGTATTCGTATTATTCCGTGGTTAATTTATTTAAAAGAGTTTCTTTTCTCCGAGCCGATTTCTATTCCTCTTTATTTAGTCTTCTCTTGAGGCATATGAATTGCATAATGCATTAGGATTACTGATTGATTTCTTAGAAATCTGTGAGCTGCTTCCTCCCTAAGCTCCCTGTTTCTATTGATTCCTTGCGCTTTTTCGTCTTTTCCCAAACTCTTCCGTGTTCAGTTCCCTCCCTAGATATTCTTGGAGTGCTTTGCTTGACTTATCTCCAAGGCTATTTTTCTCTATAATAAGGAAGGCAATAAGGGACTCTATCTACATAATGTATGATCTATGAAGGAAATATTTCTTCTACAGCGACGAGTTTTCTATCTACTATTTTCGCTTTTATGTTTTCACTCAATTGAAGTCTGGAATCTTTTCAACTCCCGGAAGTTGCTGCCATCATAAGGGCAATCCCTCTTTTTCCGTGCGGCGCGTCCTTTTTTCGTTTCTGGTCCATGTTATTGTTGTTTTCGTGACACTCAACGGAGTCTTTGGCCCTTACTACATTTAAATGTGAACAAGGGCATTTCATTCTTTTATCGCAGGGGATCTCGACCACGTGCGGTGGGTTATGGCTTTTTCCTAGTGCACTTTCCCTTTTTTTGTAATTGATGTGTTTGTTAACCCCTCTTCTATAAATCTCTAGTCTTTAAGTTTTGCTTGTGAGGATCCTTGTTTTATGAGGTTTTCGTAAATTCTTTATCTTAATTTAATCTGCTCTCTGGTCCTTCTTGGCCTCCCCTGCCTGGATTCTTTTTTCTTTGTTTGTTCTTCCATTATAAAAGAATATAAATAGTCTTTCGACTCTCCTCTGCTTTTCCTAACTGTCCTTTTTTTTAATCTAATATTGCCTTTAATTAGCGGTATAATAACCTCTAGATCCAAAATGGGATTTCATGATCCGTTCTATTTCTTTCTTTTTATTTTCTTCTCTCCGCCTTTTTAGTTTTTGTGCTATTTTAATTTTCCCTTTTGTGGGGCAGGAATATTTCATCCGCGTTTCTTTGCTAGAATTCTTGCCGGTTTTCATTCTTTGCTGTCGTTTTTTATTTTAATTAGTATTGTTTAGGATTTATATAAGTTTCTCGGTAAACTTCTTATTTTTCTTTGGTTTCGTGATAAAAAGGTGAACTCTAAGAGGACTGGGCTTCACTTTTATTTTTGCAAAAATTAAATAGTATATGGAGGATGTAGAGGATATCTCCCGGCTTAGTTCGTTTCACTTTATACTTTGACTACTTTGACGAGAGTAAGCACGATTTCTTTTTGCGAATCCCTTGTTGATAATTATTGATCTATCTTGAATGCCTTAAATGTGTTTGTTCGGTTATATGTATATTTATACATACAAGCGGTTCGCTATTCTGTCTTATTTTCGTTAATTGTAAAAGGCGCTCAATGTCTTCTCTCTTCACGTTTATCTTTTGATTAACGTTTTTTTAGTAGTCGCTATTCAAAGCTTATGGATGCGAGAATATGAATATGAGATAATATGAAAACACCTGACCCAGCAGCTCGGCCCTTCCAGTGGACTGATTAACTTTGGTTTCTTGTTTTAAATGGGTCCCTTTTTGTCAGCTGTAAGCATCCATACAAACTTTCTCTAAAATCAAAGAGCGTTTTTTACTTTTTACTCTATTTATTATCTCTTTTACTTTACTTTACTCCTTTTTGATTTGTGCTTTGTTAGTGTCGCCTTTTTGTTGCTACCTGTTATCGGCTCTCGTCTATATCTACCGTTGCGGGATTTCCTACCTTCTACCAGAGGGCTGTTTATTTGATCTATTTAGTATTTAGTACGACTCTCAGCTACTCTTTTTCTATTACTATTTTCCTATTCTCCACTCTATATTTTTAGGCTGACTTGTTGCCGTCTGTGCTTTTTGTTTTTATTTATGCTAAGTTAGGGAATTTATAGTGGGAGTAGCTAGAAGCAAACAACAACTCTCTTTTGAATTTAGAGTTAGTTCGCAGAAAAAGACCTGGTAAATTCCTAGAATCGCAAGTAGAGCTTGTTTATGGAATTCTGTTTTTGGGGTCTTTCTATCTGGTACTTTATTTGCTCATATAATTCCCGCAAACAAGTTACTTTTTTAATCCATTATACTTTATGATTTAGTATACACATTTTATTTATGAAAAATTTTCTCTCTCCTGTTGAAAGTGTCTTAGTCGTCTACCTTGGATTTAACAATAGAGGATAAGTCCTACTTTTACTCAATTTTTATTTGTTTCGGAGGGGCAAGTAAGATGCTCCAATACCTTCCACAAAATGCTTATGTTTAAAGATTTACGCTTCCTTTTTGATTTCCATTTTCCGGAATAGCTATTTTTGTTTGCTAGTTTACTTATCTTCATTTGTGTAACCCAAGCTTGCTTTTAGATTTTCTTTGAAAGTATTCCCTCTTCTATTTTTCTATTTATTTTTTTCCTATAAGGTTTTTGCTTTTATGTTTTGCATGAATTTTGTCTTTAATGATAACTCTTCACCCTGTTTAAAATAAATAACTATTTCTTTTGTTTAGTTTTCTTACAGATTAAAGATTCGGCTTTCGATTTGATTTATTTAGTACTATTCGATTCTTTTTCGTTATGAGATCCTGGACTAGAGATTTCCTTCAATAAGGGTTTCCTATTGATTGAGAGAACTCTTAGTCTTCGATTCCCATAGAAATTTAAAAAGCGTGACTTTCTCATTTCTTTTGGATTTTAAATAGGTTTTTGATTCCAGAAATGAAATCGAGCTTGACTTGATTCTTTACCAAAACAATTTCTTACTAGTTTTTCCATTCCTTGACGAGTCTCAAGGATCGGTGTCTGAGTCATTTTATATTCCCCTTTTCTTTTTAATTTTATTAGTAAAAGCCTTCTTCTTGAAGTAAGAAAACCCAATAATTCTAAAAATTTTTGAATTATAAAGGAGTTTTTGTTTGCAGTCACTTTAGGTCATAGGTTTTGTGCTCATTTTGAAATTAATTTATTTCTCTTTAGAGTCTGTCTCCTTGGCTATTACTAAATTTCTTGCCCTTTATTTATATTCGCAACGGCTTCCTAATTTCCTTGTTTGTTATAGTGTCTATTCTACGTTGGCTTTTGGTTGATCAGAAGTTTGTTTATGTCAAATAGCTGTTTTTCATTCTACTTTAACATAGAAAAGAATAAAGCAAAACAAAAACCGAAAGCAGGTGATGAGTTAGCGAAAAACAAAAACGAAAAAGATTAGAAGAAAGGAAATTTTAAAATAGAAGTAGAAAAGCAAAAGTATGCAAACAATCATAAACTAGAATTTGAAGAAGACAGGAATCCTTCCTAGAATAACTTAGTAAATAGATTCCATTGAAGAATTTCTATCACGACGTGGGTGACCAAAACATTCAGTCCAACACAATTCTTAAGAAAATATCAAACTTTCGCAACCCTAAGTAAATGGCAGATGTTGGCATAGAACTAAAGCACAGAATGTAAATGGATGTACTCCAAACGGTGCGGCACACAGAAGGCTTCTATATAATATGCATGCTAAAGAAGCTCCAATGAGAAGTGCTTCTATTAGTCTAAAGCAAGATTCTTTCTTCCTTACCAATTAGAATGGAAAGAACCAATAAAGAGGAATTCACCCGTGTCTGAAAATAAACAGACTAAACACAATTATAGATCCTCAAAAGGAAAAGGAGAAAGTAAGAGAAAAAGAGAAATTCCAGTGAAAAGAAAACAAACATTTTTAAAAAGTTTTCTTTTCAGCAGGCTTTTTGAGGGTTTTCCGTTCCCAAGCGAATCCCATGAAAGTGGATGCGACTAAGAGACTTTCCTTGAATGAAATAGATGAAGAATACCGGTGGGGTGTCTTTTTTTCTTTTGCTTGTTGTTTCTTTTGCTCTTTCTTTTCCTGCTTTTTTGTCTCTCGATCTTCTTTTTTCTCTTGTTGTTTACTTTCTTCTGTCTTTTTTTTTCTCGAGCTTTTTGTCTTTTCTTGGTTTCTCTTCTTTATTCTTTGTCTTTCTTTTTTTTCTTTTACGAACCTTCTTTTTTTTTACTTCTTTCTTCATTTGACTTCTCATTTTTATGTGTAATCTTTGTTCTTTTTTCTCGTTGTTGGTCTCTTCTTTGTTTTGATGATCTTTTTTCTTCTTTTTCTCCAACTGCCTCGTTCCGAACCTTTTCTCTTTGTCCTTTTTTCTCTTTCTTTTGTTTTTCTCTTCTTGTTCTCTGTTTTTTTCTCTCTATTTTTTTCTCTTTTCTTTCTTTCTCTTCTGCTTCATTTTCCTTCTTTGTTTGTTTTTATGCTCTCTTCTTTTGCTCTCTCTCTTTCTTCCTCTTCTTCTCTTTCTTGTTCTGTTTTTGTTTCTTCTTCGTTCTCTCTCTTGCTCTTATTCTTTCTACTCTCTTGCTCTTCGGATTCTGTTTTTGTTTTTTTATTTTGTTTCTTTGTTGTAGTTTTGTGAGTATATTAAGTATATTAAGAATTAGGTTATAGTAGGTGCCGGTATTCTGTTATTTTATATTTGCTTATACTGCAATTTTTTTTTGTATTCCATCATTGTGACTCTCGTGACGTGATGGGTTCTTTTTGCTTCTCTACTTTTTGTTTTTGTTCTATCTATCTTTTTGGTTGTTTTGCGCTTTGAGTAAAAGGAGATTTATTACATAGCTTGTTTCGCCTAGTTCTGTGCTAGTTGTCACTCTGTGCTTTCTCTTTTTTTTTTAATCTAAAGTCAATTTTTCTTTACATCTATACTTTATTCTTCCTCCTGACTATCTGGGTTCTTTTGTTTATGGGGATCTTTATCTATGCAATAGTTTTCGTTCTTTTCGAACCTTCTAATTCTTCTTTCTCGACTCTCTTACTTCCTTACGGGATTCTGTATTTTTGGAGATCTTGCTGCAATTCTGGATTCACTCACTCAGTTTTCTCGAGTCTCTTCTTTTCCCTCCTCTTCTTTAGACTGCTTTTTTCTTCTTTCTTCTTCGATTTTTCTCTTCTTTCTTTTTTATGTGTTTTCTTTCTTATTCTCTTTTCTTTCTCTTTCGTTGACTGCTGCTTCTCTTTCTTATTTTTTTGTTCTCTGTCTTTCCTTTCTTGCGTTCCTCTCTGTTTCTTGTTCTTCTTGACTCTGTTTTCTGTCTTTTCTTGTTTTCTTTCTCTTGTTCTTCTTTTAATTTTTTCTTGTTTCTCTTTTTTGACTTTTGCAAACTTACTTATTTTTTCTTCTTTCTCGATCTTTCTTACGGCATCATCTTCTTTTTTTCTATCCTATCTAAAAGCCAAGGTTCTCCTTTCAATGCCGTAGCTTCGAACAAGGTTTCGGTTATTTATTCTAGGATGTACCTACCACTTCTGGTGATTGTAAATAGAAAGTCTGACAGTATTTTTCATTTTGTAAGTAGTTGGGATTTATGTCTTATTTTTTTGTGCTATGTTGCCTGTGTTTGTTTTGTCGTTCCGCAAGATTTTTGTAAGAAGATCTTTTTTCCTTCTTTTCTGACTTCTTTCTTTCTACTTTTTTTCTCTGATTCTTTTCCTATCTTCTCTTCCCGATTTCTTTGTACTTTTTCTCTTGTGCTTACATTTCTTTTTAGTCTTTTCCGGTTTTCTGACTTCTTCTCTTTCTTTTTTTCTTTATTCCTCTGTCTTTTTTTATTTCTTCTTTTTTGTTCTTTGTTTTTATGATTCTTTTTTCTTTGTGAACCTTCGTGTTCTTTCTCTTCTTTATGAACTTTATTCTTTAGTTTTGCATTTCCTTCTCTTTTTTCTTTTCTCTATTTTTTTCTGTGCTTCTTTAGTTGTCTCTTCTTTCTTTTCTTCTTTTTCCGATTCTTTCTATTTTTTTGATTTCTTTTCTCGTTTTTTACTCTCTCTTTTTTGTTGTTCTTTTCTCTGTTTTTTTCTTTCTGCTTGTTCTCTTTTTCCTATCTTTCTTCTTTTAATTTTTTTCCTTCTCCCTTGTTTTCTTTTCTCTTTTGTTGTTCTTTCTGTTCATTCTTCTTTTTATTTTGCTTCTTTTTGTTTGTTTTCCTCTTTTCTCTTCGCACTTTAGGTCTTTTTTCTGACTTCTTTTTTTTGTTTCCATTCCATGTTTTTCTCCGCTGCTATTTTTTGGCAAGAGGTGGATGGAACTTCGTGAAGTTCGGAATCCCGGTAATGCTGTAGTTCAGCTCCTTTAGTTTGGTGTTGTTGATAGAAGTCGGCCTTGGTTTCTCTGTAAGAGTAAGGTTAGGGTAAAGATCTACTTTGAGTTCCGAGGCGGGTTTTCCAGGGAAATTTTCTCTGAGTGAAGACATAAGTCTTATATATAGGCAGTTAAGCTGTAGAATGTATTTTGAAGGTAGGGCCGTAATAGGGTAGTATGTATTAAGAAGGAAAATATATAAATATCTTAAAGATGTTCTGTTTGTTCCTATATGCAGTATAATTCTGGATTTGTCATAAGGAATTTCTTGTATTTAGGGGAAATAGGTCCGGAGTCGCTTACTTACCTTGTGAATTGATTTAGATAAGAAGGAGTTCCTAGTTTAATATTCATGTATAGGATTTCTATTTATTCGTTTGTGTTGGATCTCTTTTATAGATAATAGAAGCAGGGAATTGTGGATTTATCTTAGCTCTTTTCCTTCTCTGCACAATAAATTCCAGTAGGGTAGCGACTGTGTAGCTCGGGATGAAACCTTTCTTCTGTAGCTAATATTTTTTTGCATTCTTGCCTTTGCTATCTTTGTGGAAGCCTTTTTTGGACTCAATTCTGTAACTCCTCCGTCTAATTATTGAATTATTTTTCATTCTTTATCTATTCATCTTCTGTACTAGCCTTTTTTCCCACATCCCGCATGCATTTTAATTGTTTTGTTGGAAGAATTCACTTTCGATAAAATATTTATATATTTAATGCCTTAACATAATTTTCTATTTATTTTAATAACATATTAATCTAATTAACTAAATATTATAATTAAGTTATTAACTACTATTTAATTTTTAAGTAGAAAAGGTTGCTATTTTGCGAGTCGTGGATGAATTTTTTTACTTTATCAATTAGTTAAATGGAAAAACAAGAATAATACAATAAATATTAAGGAGCGTTCTTCTTTCATTTCGTTATGGTTTGGTTAGTCGTAAGAACATTCTTCTTTAGTCGAAGGTTCTAATCCTTCTCTAGTAAGGCTTTTCGAGGGGCCTCCGTCGTTGTCTTCCTTGTTTGTTTTTCAACAAAGGGTTCTCTTTTCGTGGATTCTTAGATTTTTCACAGCCTCTCGATTTCATTTTTATTCTTCTCTTTTTATATTTGTTTTTTTTCTTTCTCTTTTTGCTTTTTTTATTCGTTTCTCTTTGTCTTTTTTGGATTCTTTGTTCTTTTGTTTGTTGTTTTTGTCCTTTCTATTCCTTTTTTGTTGTGGAACTTGTTTTTCTTTTCTTTTTTATTTTCTTCTTTTTCTTATTCTTCTTTTTGTCCCAAGTCTTTTGTCTTTCCTCTTCTTCTGTTTTTTACTTTTCTTCTTTTTTCTTTACTTGTCTTCTTTTGTCTCTGTCTCTGCTTTTCTCTTGGATCTCTTGTTCTTTATCCTCACTTCTCTCTCTTTTTTCTTATTTTTTCCTCTCTTTCTCCTTCTTTTTCGTTCGTTGTAATTCTTTTTCTTTTTTAGTTCTTTCATCTCTTTTCCCTTTCTTTTTCTTATTATTGTATTCTTTGTTTTCTCCGTTCTTTTTCTCTTATCTTTGTTTTCGTTCTTTTCAGAACCTTTTCTCTTCTTTTTGTTTTTTCTTTTGCTTTTTTTTTCTTACTCTTGTCCCTTTTCTGTTTCCTATTGTTGATTTAGGGTTGGTTCGTTGATAGAATGTTCCATCTTTCTTTGTCTTTTCTGTCTCTTGTTCTTGCTTTTGACCAGGTCCTTTTTTGTTTTCTTACTTCGGTTCTCTTTCTTTCTCTCTATCATTTTGGTTTTCTTTCCTTGTTGTTCTTTGTCAGTGAGCTGTTTGCTTTTTGTTGTGATTTTATGGGAATAGTTGGATTCTTGTTCTTCTTTTCTTTCCTCTTCTTCTCTTTTCTGTTCTTTCTTTTCTTTTTCTCCTCTCTCTTCTTTTCTCCTTCTCTCTTGTCTTGTTCTCTCCTCTCTTCTCTCTTTTCTTCCTTTCTCTGCTCTCTCTTTCCTGCTTTTTTCTTCTTTCTCTTGTCTTTTTTGCTCTTTGTCTTTATTCTTTCTTTTCTTCTGTCTTTTTTTTCTCTTTCTCGCGTGTGTTGTGTAGAGAATGCCTTTTGTTTTTTTGCTATAGATCGGTTGTCTTGTCGTGTCCTTTACTTTCTTGCATTGTGTTTATTTTGGAAGGCCTATCATCTTGTCGTTTTTGCTCGACCCGGTCCTTCATTCGGTTGACCTCGCTTGCTATGGACTTTTCGTTTAGGTCGCTCTTTGGTTTCTATTGCATTGATTTGTCATCTCGGTTTCGCTTCTAGCGTTGGTTGGGTCTGGAGATGCTTTTGCTTGTGTTTTTATTCTGATCCTTGGTTTCTCACATTCTATTTTCTGGGTCATTATTCCTGTGCATAAGGCTCTTTTTGTAGATTGAAGACGGTCTTTGCTCCTAGTGTAAGATCTAGGTATGCCGGATCTTTTATTTTGCATTTCTGGTTTTCTTTTTCCCATTTCGGGATCTTCTTTGTTTCTTTTTTGTTCTTTCCTCTTTTCTGGTTTCCTTGTTTTCTTTTCTTGTGTTTCTTTCTATTTCATTCCTTGTTTATTATTTTCTTTTTTCTGTTGCTTTTTCTGCGTCTTTTTTTTTGTTTTTTGCTTTCTTTCCTTTGTCTTTTTCTTTCTTTTTTTCTAGCTTCTTTTAGTCGTGAGTACCGGTCCTCTTCCTTTTCCTTTCCCTCTTCTTTTTGTTCTATTGGTTCTAGGGTTTCGTTTCAGGTTGCCGTGCTTCCTTTGTCATAATTGTGTTTATTATGTAAGATGCTATTCTATATGTATGCATATTACTATTTCTTAGTTTATATACGCAATACCCTTATTATTCTTGTTTTGTACAAGGGGAATACTTTTTATTCTTTCTTGGCATTTTATTCTCTTTCTTTTTTATTGTTCTTTGTTGATTTCAAATGTACTATACCAAACTGGTCTTCTTTTTTCTTTTCTCTTTCTTTTTTGTTCTTTTGGACGACAATCCCAAGGTCTCTTTTTTCTTGTGAGAATGAGAAATGGACGCCAACCAAGACTTCTTTTTTATCTTGTTTTTACTATTTGGGAGTTAGTCTTTGACTAATAATAGACGACAACGAGATCTTTCTTTTTTAATCTTGTTTTTCTATAAATAGACGACAGCCAAAAGATCTTTCTCTATCTTGTTTTTTCTCTTTCGGGACGACACCAAAAAAGAATTTTTAATCTCTTGTTTTTCGAGAAATGGACGACAACAAAATATTCGCTGTGTTTTCTTTCTATTTCTTCCTCTTTGTCTTTCTTATTTTTTACTTTTCTATCTCTCTCTTCTTTTCTTCTTTTTTCTTGCTTTTTCTGACTCTGTCTTGCTTTCTTTTCTGTTCCTTCTTTTCTATTCTTCTCTGTCTTTCTCTATTCTTCTTTTTTCTCTTTGTATTTTGCTTCTTTCCTTGTTTCCTTTCTCTTTTTGTATTCTTTCTTAAGTTTGTTCCTCTTCTTTCTTTCTTTTGTCTCTTCTTCTTCTTCTCTCTTTGTATTTCCTTTTGTTGTTTCTTTTGTTCTTTTTTATTCTTTGTGTCTTAGTCTTTTCCTTGTTTTCTGGTTTCGTTTTCGGTGTGCATAGTCAAGGTCCGGTCTTTTGAAGGAGAAAAGTTTGCGAAGGCATTCCTCCTTTCTCTTTCTCTTCCTATCTCTATCTTTTCTTTGTCTGCCTTTTGTCCTCGTTCTTAAGACTTAAGTGGTTTTCGTTGTTGCTAGGGCCCTTGTTACGCCTTATGGCATCTTTAGTTCGCTGCTTCCAATATTATAGAATCTCTTGTCTTTTCCGTGTAAAGTAGTGAGTAATTCTTTTAGATAATCGAGAAATGTCCGATTGCAGTCTTCTTTTTGGTTGTTAGCTCTATTTTCTTTTGTTTCTGGATCAAGATCTTATTTTTTGTCGTTTTCTTTTCTTTCAACTTCTATCTCTTGTTTCTCTTCTTTCTTGTGTCTTGTTCTTTTCTTTCTCTCTTTTTGTTTCTTTCTTGTGTATTTGTTTTCTTTGGGAGAGTGGGAGCCGCAGGCCTTTCTTATCTGTAGCTAGCCTTCTTATGTCTCCTGCAATCTCTCTCTTGTTTCTCTTTGTTTGTGCTCTTTCTTTCGATTCGTTCTCTTTTTGTAAGCCTTGCTAAGGCCTCGTTTCTTTTCTTTTTCTCTTCTTGTTCTTTTTTGGGAGCAGAGTTTTCGAAGGCCTCCCATTTCTTTAGGAGCCCTCCTCTTGATTCTTTTGTTTTGCTCTTTTCATTCTTGTTCTATTTATGGAGTTCTTCCTATCTCTAGAATGCCTTTGTGGAAGGTAGAAATTCTTGTCTATAAATCGAGAAAGAGGTCTTTGCGTATCATTTTGTTGTTGTTGTTGTATTTTTCCTTGTCTCTGTTTCAAGATCTGCTTTGTTGTCATATTGAAAACCCTGTCATTTCCTGGATGATCAATCCTATCGATCTCTCAACGCGCGTTTTTGCTCGGATTCTCTTGGATCTAGATATCTTGAGGATTGATTTCTATGGACTTTACTGTTTTCTTTGTGATCTTTTTGTGACTGCTAGAGGGGGAACTCTTCGAAGGCAAAGAGAAGCCCTCGGCTTCCTTTTTATGTAGCTGCCCGATCTCTTGCTATGTTTTTCTCTCTCTCTTCTCTGGCTTTCTTGTCTGTCTTCTTTCTTCTCTTGTCTTTCTTTTGTGAAACTCCTGTTTTCTTCTCTTTGTTTCCTTTCTTTTTCTTTGCGGATTACAAAATAACCATTAAAAAGGGCCCTAGAATTTCTTTTAGGTACAATCACAAGGAAGGTCTCTTTCTCGAGCATTTTTCTTAAATGAAGTTGACTTCCCTTTTTATCGTGAAAAAAGCTCGTAAAATCTCTTCAATGTCAAATCCTAAGCCGAGTCTTCTTTTCTTTCATTTTTATACTATAATTTTTCACCTTTTTTATTTTTATGGAA
>JAYMSL010000028.1:0-75201 GCA_036897195.1 Plantago coronopus
TTTTTATTAATTTTTATTAGTTTTTCGAGTTTACGAAAGGATTTCAATAAAGAATTCTCCGGCGTTTCTTGCCCGTTTAATATTATAATTACTAGATAAAGTTATAGTATAAAATTCTAATATATAGAAGATTATTTCTTAATCATTAAATAAAAGACTAAATTTGAAACTCTAAAGTAAAATTAGAACATGCCAAAGAAATCTCTTATGGTACAGGTTTTTTTAATAATATATTCTTTACAATGTGTTATTTTATTGTCCTAATAAAACCCAGGGCAGGACTTGGCAGTCTCGTAAGCGTGGTGCTTGGTATTTTTGAGGTGAAGGGTTTGTATGTATAAGTAAATACCATTTAATTTTATGATATTTTAGATAATGTCTTAGTCTGAGTTCGAAGATTATTTATTAAATAAAGAACTAAACCTTATTCATTGCATTTTGTGTTAACTGGCATACTTTGCTGTATTGATTTACTTTAATTAATTAGAATTTTATGCACTTGAACAAACAAAAGAAAGGTTTTCTCGCTTGTATCTATTAAGTTGAGTCCATATTTTTTGATTCTAACAGAAAGTAAGCTTGTTACTTAAGTGCGGAGCATTTCCATTTCCAAACTAGATTAAAAGGGGTGCTTTTTTGACTAAATGCTTTTGGTTTTTCTCTACGAATTACTTCCTCTTTTTTATGCGTGAGGTGGCTATTTTATAGATTTAGAATTATTCATTTATCCAAAAGTATTTTCAAATAATAAAATATAATTTATACAAAAATCCTTTTTAGATTAACTCTAACAAATTTTATTTATAGAAAGTATGATTAAGTATGTATATAAATGTACTCTACCAAAAATCATTACATACGATATATATCATATATATTTACATTATTTATGTTTCTATTTATTTTTATGTATGTTCATTTTAAGTATTCTGTTAAAAAGTCTTTTACATGGTAAATGTTAACCCCCGAAGCAATTTTGCTAACTAGCCCTTTTTGTTGCACTTCTTAGTTGAGGTTTTAATAGTTGAACATAAAGACCAAAGTACCTAAACTCCTTTGAACTCGGTTTGCATTTGTTCTGCAAGACCCTCTTTGTTTATAAATTTTTGGAAGAAGCTAGGCTTATAACTTTATACACAGGTTTTTTACGGGCAGCCCCGTTAGTGCAAACCCTTCGTATTTCGTCGACGTCTCTATCGATGTTGATGTTTTTGAGTGTGTGTGTGAACTCGTCCCTTTCTTTGTCTTTGTTTTTTTCATCTCGTTTATTTATCAAATAGGAGTTTTGTAAATTTTTGTTATTTTTGTTATTTTTATCTTCATTAAATAATTAATAAAAGACTTTTCGCTCATACTTTTAAAATATAAATATTCTTTATAATTATATTTATTTCTTGGGTTATGATTAATATCTTAGTACCGCTTTGTGGTTTAAAAAATAATAAAGTAAATAGCGTTTTCATCTTAGTTGATTTGGTGTTGGTTCTATTTTAACTAGATCATCTTTTCGACTCTACACTCCATTTGGAGCAAAGAGATTTTCAAGTTTTTTGCACCTTATTCTTTTAGCTATATACGCCTCGGGTTCCCTGAGAGCTTTTTCTTTATTTTTTTTTAATTTTAACAAATCTTTTTTAGTTTATTGTTTTTTCTTTCGATTTTATTAATTTATTATTTAATACAATAACAACAGAACTAAAAAGAAAACTATTTCTTTTTGAATTTATTTACATATACAATTTTAAGTATAAGTAGATTTAATGCTATTTTTCTATTCATGATCAGTCGTGGTCTCCCAAACTTTTTCAATGATATGGACAAATTCCTTGTTTTATCCATATGTGTAAAAGATTCTAGCTGCACTTAAAAGCCGATTACTCTACCATTGAATTAGCAACCCCAATAAAAATGTAGCTCTCAACGCAGAGATGTTATTGATACACCGGAAAATCCAATCAAATTGAATTGAAACAAAGAGAAAGGAAATGAGCCCCTCTTAAGTGGATGGGATTTTATTAATTCATCAATCTAAGTGGAATAAGCAAAGTGGATTTCTTTCATTAGGATAGTTGTAATGAAAACCGCGCAATTCAAGGAAATGTCTTGTTTTTTTATTTATCATATCCAGGTTTTTTCGTTCTAAACTGTCGGATTCGATGGAAGTAATAAGAAATAGATACAAATAGAACAGAAAAGGGGGTCAAAAAATAAGTATAGAAAAATTCCAGAAAATTCTATACAAGTTGCTACTTCATTGGTATTACTTTAATTTAATTTGAATTGATTGATGGAACAAAGGCTCTCTTTAAAAGATAAATCAGAGACAAATAGAAGTGAGAACAATAAGCCTGTTCTGTCATAGCTATTGCACCCTCTTTTCGTTATTCTATCTCGAGCCTAGTGTAGTTCAGGAGAGGAGACCCTCGGACTCAATCAAGATCAATACATCACAGTTTGGATCAAAGGAATAAGCCAGATAGATGTCAGTGGGAAAACAGATTTTGCATTAGGAGGCTTTCTTGCATACCTTTTCAAATTCTTTTGTATAGTTATAAGTTAAAGAAATGTGTAAATACTTAATATAACCTATTGATACATAAAAGACATTTTGCTAAGTTATAATATAAAATATATGTAGAGTCCTATTGTTTTTCTCTTTGGGTTCTATATAGAGAATAGGGAACAGAGGAATAGAATACCTCAGCAGGGATTTTGGATAGGATATCTTTGGCAATGCGAGTGAAAAAGGTCAACAATGCAAGTTATCACCTTTCAAGACCGTCGGTTGTATACACGATCGCCACCGACGGGGTCATTTTGGAGGGCCTGAATGTATTTTTGGACTGACTGGGGTTGGATCCGATGCTATCATAATCTATCCATTGGTAAGGAAGTTGAGCGATGAAAACATCCTTGCTGAAAATAATTGTTCGTCTATGAATGTTAGGTGTATTTATATTCTCCTAATTTCTTGATAAAGGGCAGCTTGCTCATGTTGGTTAAGCAAAAATGCGAGTAAGAAAAGAACTCGTATAAAAAAAAGAACTCGCATAACCCCTATTGACTCGTGGTTTGACATATGACTGAAATTAAAAAAAAATATTACAACGAGAGGTGAATGCTGAATCCAGCAATACGTTTTAATATGCGCCACACCTTCTCTATTCTCTAAATTATATTGGAAGTGTCAGTTTACCAACTGCCTGTTGAATTAAATCTCTCTTCTTTTTGACATCATATTTTTTTATATACTATTTTTCTAGTTATCTGCTTACTTTAGTAAGAAGCATTCCATCTGTCCCTTTATGGAATTGGTAAAATGTTTAACAAACTCTATGTCACGCACCTTTTCCCTTGTTATAGTATACGAAGATGGTCACCTAGGATAGGCAGATAAAGCGAAAATTTGTTAAGTAGCCACCGGAGACGTTGCGGGAGAATTGTCTAGATTGTAGTAAGAAACTTGATGATATCTTTCTTCAATGTGGGTTTTGATTTTCCCACGTCGAGCCTTTACTTGCCCGAGATTGGACAGTTGCTCAGTCAAAGTCATATGCCGAGGGGTCCTCATTCTTGAAAATGCCATGCTTTAGAGCAGAAAAGAAGAATAAAGAGGAGTAAAAAGGGGGGATAAGAGACACGTCAGTAAAGGGCTCGCCATTCATTCTTTTGAAAAGATAATTACTTATCTACTCAACCTCCCTTAGTTGGCTTGCTTATGAAGTAGGCAAGTTACGTTCATAAGCAAAGCAGATAGAAAAATTATTCCAGTTAAGTAGATTGACAGGATATTGATGTATGCATTAAAGCTTTCTTGTCATCATCAACGGAGAATTATTTGCTTCGGGTCACCCGCCTTTTCTCTTCCACCTCCATCCGGGGCACCTCTTTCGTCCGATCTTCTTCACTTTGCTGCCAGACTATGTTAGTATTTTTTACGTCTTTTGTGGACCTTTGTTATATAGCATCGAGAAGAGAGTGTGCTTTTTATCTAGTTTTAGAGTTCAAATCTATCTCATCTATGATGATCCCTTCCTAATAAGTCTAAGGTAAATTAGTAAGGGTCCTTATAGGAACTCTATTTTCCGGGTTAATCTGGACGGACCAATTTGAGTGATAAAGCTGATATCAGTACTTCTCAACACAAACCTCCACCAAAAATAACTCTGGTTGGTAATAGGAGAATGAAGACATAGAGTTTTAAAAATATAAGCTGGGAGGTTTATAGTGTGTGCCTGAGTCCACTACTTTTTATTTGCCTACCAACTAATAGAATATATATAGGAAGATCTTCCAAGAAAGGTATCTTACATCCAGACGCATGTCGTTGGTTAGGATCATCTCTAGCACAAGTTCATCTAAAAAAATAAATCGTCTTTTATCTTTTATTTAAATTAAGATGCGTTATAAGCTGCTGCTTCGAGATTCAACTCACCATGTCTGCTAGAAGGAGAGATTAGATAAGGCAAGTTTCTTATGAAAATTGAACTAATCACATCCCTATTCTTATCTTATTTACTGGACACTCAAATCGAATCAAACTTTTTTTAGCAATTGCGTCTCCTATAGCACATTCTAGAATTAGTGTTAGTTCTTGCGATTGATTTATTCTTATTTTTAGCTGCATCGTAACGGACTTATCTTATCTTGGATCATGTGAATGAAGCTGTTGTGAGCTAACATTAAGTCTGCAATCATGAGTTACAATTCTTTGTGCCACATCAAAAGCATGCTACCGAATTATTCTAAGCTTCCCTTTATTAGAATTTGATTATTCCAAAGCATCTAACCAATCCATTAACATAATTACATCGTGAGTTGAGACTCCATCTTTATCATTAAACTCTTTCCTTCGCCAGCAATATTGTTCTTTCCTGCTCTTGGCATCAAGAATTTATGTATGAGTTTTTTCAACACCTTCACTTAGGTCATTTACACCAACAGAATTTAGAGGAAGAGTAAGGGGGCTCTTTAGGTAGTCTTCAATTTATTACTTAACATAGAAGCGCTCCCTAAAGGAGCTGCAACGCGACCGTCCGCGACAAATAAAGTAGTTGGATTCGTCCCACCTATCTAGATCCAAGAAAACGCTTCTTCTATGGTTACTATACCCAGAGAATTATAAAACTCGCATGAAACTTAGAATCTAATTCTTCCTTAATACGCGAGCGGCACGGCAAAGGATTCGAATCTAAGAACATAAGTACCTGTAGGTGTGAATAAACCATTTGACATTTCAGTGCCTTTGATTTCTTTTGAAACTAATGGGTAAACCTTTCTCTGCTTCTTTTGGCACGTAGTCGCTTTTCTTGGATCTGGAGCCACCAAACTGCATTGTATCCGCGTGAATCACCGGTCGATCGGTCATAGGCCTGAATCAGACATAAAATAGCTTAGATTTCCATTATCCGTTGTATCAAAATCAATGTACCGATGTACAATCCTATTTTTAAATGGAAGCCACTGCAGAAACTGCCATTCCTCAATAAAAACGTAGATAAAGTTGGTAAACAGGCGGATCGAGTTGGTAATACTACAGGCTGTGACCACAGGTCTGCTGGATCGGCTTTTTTCTCAGATAAGGGATTGCGGATTCGGTGCGTCACCTAAAGGTGCTATTGACCACCCTTCTGGGCCTGCCTTTACTGAGTTCAAAAAACAAAAGAAAATCTCGTGTTGCTTCTCAAAAATATGTACAGTGGCTTTCTTCGACGGGACAACAAACGTTCCAGTGTATGCGTTACAAGGCATTTAGTATTTTGTCATGAAAGTTCGTGAAAGAAAAGAATGCTTTTCGTTGGAAAAACCAATGCCGACGTAAGGATCAGTCCTCCCCTCTGCGGGAGCAGGGCTGAAAAAGATGGACAGTAACGATTGCATAATATCAATTTATCGGCCTCGTCATTGAAAACGGCTTCCAATTGCTAAGAATTTTTTAGCTATATAGGGACTTTGCTGGTGAACAAAAAGAATTGATCAAGAAATTGGTAAACTTTCGCATAATCGATGGTAAAAGAACAAGAGTTCGTTATAAAATTTTTCACCGCCGAGCTCGAACTGAACGCGATGTAATCAAACTTATGGTTGACGCCGTAGATAATATAAAATCAATATGCGAAGTGGTCAAAATAAAATTTGTGGGTACTATTTATGATGTTCCTGGGATTGTAGCCAGAAATTTCAACAAACCTTAGCTATGCGTTGAACCAGCTTTCAAACGACGTATAAGTTATAGAGCTTAAAGAAATGTTCTTTTGTGGAGATACTTGGATATTTACCGAAATAAGGAAATTTTACGTAAGAGAAAATAAAATTGACCTTCTTCATACTCCTCCTTTCCTACATGGAGTTAACGTAATCCACAAGAGGCTTGCCCGTTCATAATTGCATAAAAGAAACCTTCTTTTGATGAAAACTCTTGTTCCAATCTCACTAATGCATGTGAAAGCAAGATCAATCAAATCAATAAACCATGAATGAAGAAGTAGTGGGCCTTCCGCCTTATTTTATTTGACTCATGGAGTTGTTAAATCTACTTTAAATATAAGGAAAGAGTACTACACGTAAGAGATGCCCGCCCGGGAGCGTAAGCCGTTTTGTCCATGCACATACATTTTCTTGCTATATAAGTTTTAATAAAGTTTTTGTGTTGTTGATTCCTAAGTATTATGGTTTTTCCCTATGCCGCCTATTGGTACTAGTTGAGTAGGATTAGCCTCCCATAGGTGGTGTAAACTTTCGATCAATACTTAAATCTACAATTGAAGCATCTGAGACTGCATGAGAATACACGACATAAAGAATTGTTAGATCTCCAAACTAAACTTCGCCTTCAACAAGCGTGGGTTTTCATTGGTGCTAACTAACGGTTGGCAAGCGATCCTTTATTCTGTATCCCGAAGATCAGACGGCCCAGAGCCGTAACGATCATTCCAGTCAGCTTGACAATCAATTGTGCAGTTTCTTAGTCTTTTGAGCCGCCACATCTTTATAATTTATAAAAATAGTTTCTTTCTTTTATAAAATTATGACAGCTTCAGAAACCATCCAACATCTTACGGAAACAAGAAATGTGGCATCAAAGAGTTCCGTGATCATACCATAGTGAAATCGAGTTTCTTGATTTAGTCGATATAAAATTCCTGACTTAGAAATTAGACTTGACTAAGATTTTACTTCTTTCTCAAATACTGGGAATGTGAATTCAAGTATGATATCACTATTCCACAGATCTCAAAAAACGAATTTGATTTCGGGAAGAAAATAGGAAATATTCAAATATGTATTTCATCAATCTCTTTGCTCAGTGCCGCATTGACTTCTTGAACAAATACCGGTACCAGTCCTGAAGGCTTTGCCCTTTTCAAGTCAAGTGTAGAAACGAAATCCGTTGAGCAAGGAACCTGCAATCTCATAACATCAAAGTGATACATATGATATATAGGCTTAGTTGGTAGCTTTTAATTATAATAATGCACTTATTTATATAAATAAGTAAGTTCTTTCAACTAGAGCATACTCAACAGAAAGGAGGTGGCGGAACTGGGAAGAGGATTAGACTTTATCGATTACTTGGACTTAGAGACCTATTATAGAAAAAGACAATAGCTGAGTGAGTTTTATGGATCTAATTTATGAACAGCTTAATTAGAAAAGCAAGCAGAAAGAATAGAAGAATGAAATGTAGAAATAAGAAAAGGGCGGTTAGCTTTTTAAAATACTTGTTTGAATGAGACAGTTTCTGTTTGGCCTCTGCTTTGGGGTTATTATTCTGTCTTTGTCTTGCTCTAAGCTACCTGACTCCCTTTCTTTGTTATGCCATTCTACTTTGTCAGATTCTGATCATCAGTTTTTATGGATTCTGACAAACCCCTTGTGAGTAAAATATACGTGTTGATCCAGGTCAAGGACAATGAAGCAGCCACGAAAAGATTGAAACAAGGTATGATGATTACTTTAGATTACTTTCTTTTGTTTATGCAAATAACCATATTTGCCGTCTGTAATACAAGTAAAAAATACTGAGTTGTTCAGATGTTTACAGGAATAGGCAAACCTACCACAGTTTTGTATTAATCCAGTTGTTGATAATTTCAGGAAAGCCAACATTAGCATTGTTTCCGAGTTAGCCAAAGAGATCCCGGAAGAAGTGAATGTTATCGTAAGCCACGTAGCAAATATCACTTTTGATGACAGGTTCGTTAAGTTATACTAGTTTTGCACCGATTGCTTCCATTATTAAATGTGTAAGTTCACATTTCATAGCTATTGCAACTTGCAGGTATGACGTAGCATTAGACATCAAGTGGGGCCATTCTAGATAATGAGTTTCGCGCAACGGTTTTGCACACCAAGACTTCTCTTGCAAGTAGCAACAGGTTGGAATGCCGTTTCCCGTAGTTGAAATCAAATGGTAACCTGTTTCTATAAATCTCATAATCGCAAAAGCTTACAAACAAGCTTTAGCAGTATGCTTGCATATCATGCTTTTGATATACGTGAATGGGTAGAGACGGAGTTTGATACTAGAGAAACCATTTTTCTTCAGGGATACCATAGCAAAGGGAATAGGTTCCTCATATTTTTCGGCACACCAGAATACCTTGTTGGATATTGTGGCTGAGATCAAGTTAGCTTTTAGATCTTTCTTCTGCTTCTGTTACGCAAGAAATGAAAGAGTTAAGTAGTCCAGGTATTCTAACCTGTGACTTTCTCATGTGTGTAAATACGAATACACACATAAAGTTTTTGATTTGTACTATTTATTCATAGGACCAAAGTCCATGATTGGCGAGACACTTATGTGTTCACAAGGGCCATGGTCGAGATGATCATCAACTGCATGCAAGAAAAGATACCAGTGATAATGATAATAATAAGGCCGAGTGTCATAAAGTGTACATAGAAAGATCTTTTCCCAGGTTGGGTGGAAGAAACCAGGTAAATGCCAAACCACCCCAAATCTGAAGTTGCAGATGTCACATATATTTTTGATGCATCCTCGTCTGTTTACCAGATAATGAGCTAGATCCAGGATCTAGCAGTACGTACGAACTTTTGAAAAAGGATCAAGTATATGACATCACTATTAGAGGACTTCAAATAGTAAATTCCATCATAATCTCTGGAAGCAAGTATAAAAGAAGCTGTCAGCCGTCACTTTAACTGAAAATTGGTGAAGAAGGTGTATATGTCTCTTCTATATGGTAAGGCAGAGTATAGTGTAGCAACGGACATCCAGAAAAGAAGGAACATCAGAAAACATGCTGAAAGCAACAAAGTGGCGGGCATTTGTTTTTTGAATTCTGGGATAATAAATTCCTAGCCATTGCTAACAAAGAATAATTTCTCCAACAATATAAAGATAAATCCTTGACTAAAATAGTAGTGGTCACCAACCCCTTCTGTGTACAATTGAAAACATTAACAATACAAAAGCAAGAACCTTTATTTATACTGGGAATGCCTTTCTCTACAAAAAAGAATTAAAAATAACGAAGGAAAGTGGGTAGATACAAAACAAGTTCATATCCTTTCTCCTTCTGGTCTTTGGAATCTCATTGAATACTAGTAAATGCTTTCTAAGATAAAATAGAAGCACTAGAGAACTCAAGTTCACTTCATTCATCACAAGATGCAAATTATACTCAAAATGGAACTAATCAGAAAGAAATCACTTCTACTGTTATAGTTCAAAACCAACCAACACATTAAGCAATAACCAGATAAATAGATAGAATGATAACTATATCAACACAGCCGGAATTATGAGGCTCGATAATAACCAATAGGTTAGGGTCTGAGTAAGCTTAGTTTGAATGATGGAATATTAGCTGTTCTGCTTGTTGAGATACTGCAAATTCACTTATCCAACAATTTCACTCCTTTTTCTTACCAAAGGTTCGAGGGGAAAGCATTAGCCTTATCCTTAATATGACTTTCTGTCACACGGATGCTGCTGGACTACTCCCTGTAGTTGAAAAAAAAAGATCGAAGCAGGGATAAAACGTAGGATAACTCAGATCACGCGGACTAGCTTAACTCTCTAGAACAAACGCAACCTAGGTGATTTGACTAATGTTTCGACACATTAGACTAACCTAAGATATATATATAAACAAAAGATAGATTTAAGATTGATATTTTCTAAAACTAAGATCGTAATATTTTAACATTCTCCTAGGAAGAATTTTCATTAAATTAATTAAATGAAATTGCCAAAGTGATCATTCCGCGCCCTTCATTATAATTAGGTAGGGATTAATATAAAAATTTACTTCTTTTGTCTTTCCCTTAGAAGTAGGTCCGGGCCTCCAGTCGTACTTATAATTGTTCATTAAAAAGAGGGCCCTTCATGGAGTTGAGAAATACAACGGAAAGAACCAGGCAGAATCCTTAGATAAAGACCTTATTTATTAAAACAAGGGCCTACTATTGAACATCTTTTTGGATTCTTCAATCCAAAGAAGGTGGTTTTTCTATTGTTTTGCCTATGACTAGCATGATTGAAAGGAGACAGAATATTATTATAAAGTAAGGATCTCCCTACTTGTCCAAAAACGACGAAGCAGTATATTGATTGGATATACACGCATAAGAGAGAAGAATATAAATAACCCTTAAAGTTCTTGAAGCTAAGATAAATTTAACTATCTCAAATCTATTCTATTTTAATTAACGTAGTAAGTATAGGGTAAAGTACAATAAAGAGGTCGTCTGCATCGAGGGGTTTCCTGTGTCATAAAAACCAAAGGGCTTTGTTTCAAAGGAAATGTTTGCTTGTTCTTTCGCTAAAACAAGAAGCTCATGAAGTTTACGTAGAAGTATCTATAGCAAGGCAAGATTCTGATCAAGTAGATACTCAATAAAGATGATCTAACTACAATTTTGGTGGAATTAAAACTTTATAGAGGAATGAGTATTCTTATTCACCTCAACCGAGTTTTGGTTAATGTATAAGAAAAATGGATTTCCTGGTAAGAAGGAAATAAATGGATTCACAATTGATTCTAGACAGCATTTTATTTTGTTATAATACAAATTTCCTTAAAAAGTAAAAGGAATCCAGACTTCGAAGCTTTTGTCTAAAGGTTAAAGCAGCGCTTGCTTAGGTTTTGGCAAAAAAGCAAGAGAGCAATTAGACAAACAGATAATAGAATGAGTTCTCTAAGTAAACTCTTTTTCAAACAAGACACAAATATATATATATAATAAAATGTAAGCAATTTGAGGTACTTCTCAAAAACTCAAACTTAAAATTTATATATATGAAATAATAATTTTATATGACTTATGAAGATCTTTTCTTATATATATGCCATTAATGAAGACAGTCTTGAAAATTGTTCTTTATTTTTCTTATACTTATTTCTTACTTTCTTCTCTCGAAGTTCTATTTCCTCTTTTATTTTTATTTAGGAAATTTTTTTTGTTGTCTTCTCTAGAAGATCTTGATATAAAGTAAGATAGTATTTTATTTGAAATAAAGAATTTCTTTTTTAAGCAGAACATCTTTATTTCTAAAGGAAGATAATATGCTCCTTGCTTGCTGATTTTTAGGTCCGTTTGCTTCATTCCAGATTTAACTAATAAATAATTTAAATAATAATATAAATAGTATTTAGAATTGTTGATATAGATTTACTTTCGTTGTTCTAATAATGTATGCCGATGTTATTATTTCGCTACTCTTATTTGGCGCGGAAGTCTCCTTGTTTTTTGACTTCTTTTTTACTTCCTTTTCTCTTTTTCCATAAATCATGTTCTGAAACTCTCGTCATCATACAGAAGATTTCTTTTCAGTACTTTTTCTCTCATTGCTTGTAAATAGGTAAGCCAATAAAAGTTTTTGAGAAATAATAGGATTAGGAATTTATTTTGCAGGCTAGCGGAGACGCTTTTGGAGCCATATAGCTATTTCTATAAAATGGAAGTTTTATTCCCGAATAAGATTTATCGCATACAATTATTGTTTTTTCTGATTTCCGCTTTTTCTCCTGATCATAGGAATGACTGAAGAGATCTTATGTATTAATTGTTCTTTTAGAAATCTTTATCTAAAACTATATCATTTTATTATTCATAACTATGATGTTGGATTTCTTATTATATTTACATTACTATTATATAGACTTTTCTATTGTGAAAAGTTTTCAAATTCATAATATGTATGACCAAAAATGATTTATACTACGTAAATAAATTAGATATAAACTATTATTTTTAGATATTATGGTAATAGTTATATATAATATTAATTAAATAGTATATAGTTAAAATACTAAGTAATAGTTGTTCATAGGGTTTTCCCGGAATACATTTGTAGGGTTTTGTAAATTTATTAAAGAATATTCTTGCGGTTACCATGTGTAAATTGGTGCTATAAATCGTTTAGTAGTCTAAAAAAGGTTTGTATATTGGATAGAATAAGCATCTTCGAGTCCTACTTTTTGCCTATACTCCCTATAACTTATACTTTAGCCCTTTCTCTATTCTTTTCTTCGATACTCTAATTAGATTTTTGTTTTTGTTCGGGCTGGTTGAGTCTACAGTTTTTATTTAATTTAAAGAATCGACGCGTTCTGTTCTGGCTTTTTTCTTTGTTTTTTAATTGTACGATACGGAATATTTATTTATTATAATTCTTACTTTTTTTGTTCCTAAACTGCTTGTTACTATATGGTGTCTTTTCTCAATGTATTTTTTCGCTTTCAACGAAGTCCTGAGAGTATAAGGCAGGATTGGGATTTCAAGAGTATAAATATATACAATTTTAACAAAGCTTCATTAGCTGTGTATTTTTTTTTCTTTACCTTAATTCGTCTCGACGCTTATTAGTTCAGGAATTGTTCCTAATTTGAGTCTAACAAGAACAATTTCTACATTTCATTTTTTAATCAAAGAAATTTTTTTGTTGTTTCTTCCTTTCTTTTTTTGTCTTTTTATTATTTTTGTTTCTTTTTCAATCGTTATACTCGATTGGATTTTTGTTTCTTTTTTTGCAAAATTCTTTCCTCTTGTTGTTTTGTTTTCTTGAGTTTCTCCTCGCACTTTGTCTTTTGTCGTCATTATCATTTATTTTTGGATGTACTTTCAAGATTCTTTATGAATATAAAATTTATTGTAATTGAAAATAGAAATCTTTTTAAATAAAGGTTAAATTGAAGAGTCCTTTTGTCGTTTTCCTAGAAAATTCTATCTTTCGGATTTGCGGTGGTATAGAAGGATATCTCCTTATTTGTAATGGTTAGTATTTGGGGATGATAGTTAATTTTCCTATTTTCCATGAAGAGAAACTCTAAGGGAATACTAGTTTTTCAACCAGAGTGCTAATGATCTGGGTAATTTTTTTGCAATCCTTTACTAGCAGTACAGTTTTTATTAACCACTCACTTTTTCCCATTATTCTTAATCTTTTTTTTTGCTCCATAAAGATACTGTACTTGGATCTTCTCCTCTTTCTTTTTTAATCTTATTTTTTTGATCTTGGGTATTTCAGGCCCTCGGTTGTGGAAACTCCGGTTGTGGAAGCTAAAGAAGGAATTTTCTGTTACGAGAGTATGGCAGCAAAGAAGCATTTTCTGCTTTCTTTTGTTCGAGAAGATCCTAAAAGTTCTTTTCCTAACTTATCTTAACTTTATTTTCCGTTGGGTTGTTTGGTTATATGTAGCAGATGTAAAGCTCAACGTACTTTTGGAGCTTCTAGGAATGTTTTTCATTTTAAATAAATAAAAATATTAGAAAGAGGGGATTCAGCGTAACGGAGTTGTTTTCATTTTAGTAGGGCCGGTAGGATTGAAATAAAGATAAGGTTTTTGGGAATTTCCATGCAGAGTTAGTGTACTTTGACGGTATTTTCTTGCACGGACCAAGTAAGTTCATCTATTATAGAAAGAATGCACATTATAGCCTCTTTGAAATTGCACAAAGATCGCGTACATTAGTTGTGTTTAAGAAGGGCGGGATAACCACTCAGAGAGGATCTTGTTTGAGTAGAGTAAGATAAACGTTAGAGAGTAGAAGAGGCCTCTCCCAGGAGGAGTAGGATCTACTCGTCTAAATTGTGTTTTATCTTCTAGAATGTCGGAATGATGGGACATAATAATATAAAACTTTTCGCTGTAAGTTGTTAAAAGTGCTTTTGGTCTAACTTTTTCCCTAGACTAATTCAACACCATTTTTCTTTTTCCTGCTCTTTCTAAATGTTCCTAGGATTTTCCTTGTAAAAGTAACAATTTTTTTTGGATTCTATCTCTTTTTAATTTTTGTAAGAACAATGAGAGTTTACTTTTTGTTTCTTTTGGTTTTGTGCGCGGAATTATCTATATTGCATAAATAGTATTTTCCTTTTTAGTAGCGAAAAATGACCTATATTTCTATACTATATAGTTTGCATATTAGATATAATTTATTAGATATATAAGGAACTACTTTAAAAATTTTTAATTATATTAAGATCGGCAGATTTTTTTAGTTTAATATAAAGGCAGGGATCTCCGTGAGAAAGAGAGCTCGGACTCCGGTCTTTTTTTTTTTTTAATGTTCAAAAGTAATTTTCTATTGAAAAATCAATCCGTACAACAGGCAATCCTCAAGCCAACATTATACGCGAAGATTCCGGACGAAAATAACTTTCGTGGCTCTTATTGAATTTATACTATTTTATTCTGATTTTAAATTATAGTAATTATAATTGATCTCCTAAGTTACTTTGTCTTTTTATTTCGATTATCAGAGTTGTCGATAAATTTTATGTATTGTAAGTCAAAAAACAATATAAGGTAGATTCTTTTTTGTTTATTTTGTTGGACACGGTGTGGGAATTTGGATCCACCTACTTAAATGCTCCTATTTTTTTCTTTCTTAATTTTGTATATTATTGTGACAAGAGTTTTCTGGAAAAGCCTCCGGGCTTCTAATTTTATGCAAACTCCCGAACAAGGCTTCTCAGAATTGGTCGTACAAAGTATAGACCGATTTCTGTGTTTCCCCAGTGGAGCGTCAAGAATACACTTTGGTATAGTTATAAATTGAGAGATGGCATTCCTTCTGGACTCCCGGCTAGGAGCGCAAAGCTCTTTTCGGAAACAGACATTTTATGTAGTCCAAAAATATATTTTTAAAAATAAATTGTAAAGCCGTGGGATTAGTAGAATCCAAGGTCTTGTTAAGTTATTTGTTTTCGAAGGGATTGTTATAGTTTCCTTTAATGGAATTAGAATATGGCGGGCCTTTTTTCATAAAGGCTCCATATCGTAGAGAAAATTTCTGGCCGAAATAGGGTTTTCCTTGAATCCAGTAAAATACATAAGTGGGTTTCCTTTGGGGGCTTGGGGAGTCCCCGAGAGATCCCTAGTATTGACTTAGAAGAGATGGACAGTGGCAGTTTGTGCCAAACTATGTTTCGTGGCTTTTGATACTCAATTGTTTTCCAACGGCCGTATTTTCTTAGCTTTGGAGATTTTTCAGAGAGCTCCCTTAAGATGCTTACGACAAAGACAAAAATTCTGCGTTGGTGGAGTCCCTTTTCCTCTCTATCTTTGTGAAGTTATATCCTCGAATTACATTGAGATTCAATATATTTATTAAATTTTGGGGAAAATAATCCTTTTTGTGAAAAATAATATAAATATTGCAGGAGGATGATTTGTCCTTATAAGAGCATTGTTTTATACAATAACTACTAAATGCTTAAAGCATTTATTTTCTATTGATCATATTTTCTTTATGAAATCTAAGTAACTCGTTCTAATTCTTTTTTACAATATTTTCTTATTCTTAATTTGGGATCTTGTTTTAATCTACTTTTTTATTGATTTTTTTAATTAAAGGAAAATTCTCTGTCTTTCTTTCGCTTATTTATGCTTGAGACAGTTTTCTATTTTTGCATACTATTTTCTATTTACTTCAGTACATATTTCACAAAATACTTTCTATATATATAATTACTTACTTGCTTGTCATTTCTACCATTTTTATTATATTTAAACTCTATTAAACAGTTTTTCTTTGCAGTATATTTTGTATATTTGTGTTCGTGAAATTTCTTACTTTTAAATTTTATACTATATTAAATATTAATATATATTAAATACTATATTAAACTATATATATTAATTATATATACGATATTAAATATATTCCTAATTATTTATTTTAATTATATGCCTTTTGAGAAAGCCATGAGGAGACAATTCTCGTCACTCAATTTTTCTATCTCCCTTCAGCATAATTCAAAAACTAGCGTCCCTTTCCGCATTAAAATTGTAATGATCTAAAAGAATAATCGTTGCGGCCCGCCAAAACTCAAAAAGTTATTTCACAGATCAAAAGGAAAAGACTAGTCAGGGCAAAAGCATGTACTTAATTTATAATTTAAAAAGGACCTAAAACTAGAAACAAATTTCTTTTTCTATCTTCCTCTGATTTCTATTCTTTTTCATAGTTCTAACCTATTTATTTCTTTTTTTATACATAAGCAATCAGACATGATTAAAAACCCTCAAAAATCCCAAAAGTACGCGCGAGAATAACAGTAAGATTTCTATGACAGGGCGTACATCTATTTATACTTATTTCTTTTTTGTGACGACAACAAAAGGAAAGAGTCAAAAAATAGTTCGTGAAAAATATTTAAAAGGGTAGATTGCACGACTTTAACCCGCACTCTTAAGGAATATAAATAAGCCAAAGAAGGAAGAAAAACAAGAAGCATAAATGAAAAACCAAATGGTAAAAAATGAAAAATAGAAAATTGTTGAAGAAAATGAAAGCGTTCATCCCTTACCAGGAATGTCCTTAAGTGAATTTTATTTTATTATAAGCACTACTTTGCGAGGAGAGCATCTATACTATACCCCGAACCCACCGAGTAATAATTTAGTTAAATAGTAAGTAATACATTATAGTAATAAAATTAAGATTTATTGTATAACGTATTAATTCATTTTCAATAAAGTAAAGATCCTTTAATAAAACAAAAACGACATAACAAAAAAGAAAAATGTATCCTATCTAACATTCTTTATTTTAATTATTTTAAGTATATTTTATTAGTATTAAGAAAGATGCAGAAATAGTAGTTAAGTATTATATAAGATAAGTAAGAAAAGAAATCCATTCAGTTAAGAACCTATGAATGCCTAATAACCGTATAAAATAAGCACCAGTAAAGAATAGAATACAATGCACCCAACAAAAGAAGAAAAGAACATTATGAACAAGCAAGTTCCAAAGCTACAAGGCTCCCGTCCTTAGTTTCCAATTCATGCCTGGGTTGTATTACTTTAAAAACTTCGGAGTTCTAAACAACAAACAAATAGTTTATCTACTAAAGATAAAGCTTCTCATCAAAACCATTCCCCATATTTATTTTTAACTATTAGTAATCGAAAGCAAATCCTTGAGTTTACTATTTTCAGTAAAACATCTAATGATTAAAACAAAAAAAGCGACCTAGGTAATAAAGCTTTTTTGAAATCGGGGTTATTCTAGAAATTAAGAATTACAGGCGAATACAAATGATGTGCAATTAAATAACAAGCAAACTTGCAATTATTTAAAAATTTGTTTTTACGAGAAAGATCATTAAGACTCCTAAAGAGTAAAAAACACTTATGCAAAACAAAAATAAAAAGACAATAAAAGAAAAACAAAAAAAAGACAAAAAGATTTAAATAGAAAAAGAATAGATATTAGAATGAAGAAAGCACTTGTAGGAATCTCATTGCCAAGGCATATTCAAAAAAGAGGATTTCTTTTATATAGAACCAAAACTTCCTATACTGGGAAAGAACTCACATTGTTTATTTATAAAAGTGGCTCACTGATCAAAAAAATCTTATATATATATATATTAATATAAATGTAGTGTTTATGCTGTATTTAGTATATTTTAATAATTTAGTAGTATAAATTCATATAATTAAAATACAAAATGGTTTAGAATGGAATTTTTATGGATATTTGCCTTCGACTTATCGGTTTTTGTTTTGTATCAATTTACACATAATTCATCTTTTCTTTTATAGCTTTCGACTCCTTGCCCTTCACTTTTTTGTCTACAATTGTAAATTTCTTTTCATAAAATTTTGTTTTAATTAAACTGTATAAGATTTCTTTCTATGATAATTTTCGTTATTTGAAACATTTACGACTATCAGGATTTTATTTGTTTATTTGATCCAATCTATCGAGACTATTTCTAAGGCTTGTTAATAATTAAAAGAGTTGAGCAAGCTTCTTTTTACAAGTAAGAACAGAACCCTCGAAACCGAAAAGACAATCTTAGATTATTCTAAAAAGATCTCGGTCTTTAGAGGTTTAAATTTCTTCAATTCTTCTTTTTTAAATTCATATTTAATAACTTAATTAACTTTTTTCAAAGGTGATTTTAATTGTCTTTTTTACAACTATCATTAATTTCATTTACGTTGTTTAAAGATCAGTAGGGTTTTCTTTTTGTAAAATTTTATTGCCAGGAGCACTTGAATATTTATTTTATTTTCTAATGTTTTGGTTGTATCCTTTTTTTAATTAACTACTTCGCCCTATTGTTATGTGATTGATCAATTAAAAAAAGCCGAATAAAAAATAGCAAATCCATTGTCTAAACAATTCCAAAAGCCATTTTCCATGTTACTCATTAGCCCTCTTTCCTTTATATGTCAGGTATTGCACCAAAGATTTTCCCTTATTTAATTTATATTCTAGCGTACACTCTGCGCAGTTTTTTCTAACTTAAAAACTAACATATAATTTGATAGCAATAAAAAAACATAAGGAATCTCATCCCGTTTTCATAGGAAGTTTGGACTTGTCGATTCTAATTTTTGATTATTTAGTAAAAATAAATTAAGAAAGTCAAAAATAATATTGAAATATGGTTTCAAACAATTATATTTTTTTTAAATAAAAATAAGTTTCTGCGTAATAAAAGTTTATTAATAATAACACAAACTATTATAATAAGTAATTGGATTCCTAAATTGTTAAATAATTATTTAACATATTATTTAAAGCATATGCTATATATTTTATTAATATTGGAATATTTTTATTAATTAAAAATAATATAGAGAAGTGTAGTAAGATATTAGTTCCATGTAATTTAGTAATAAAATTTTAATCCAAACAAAGGAACATTTCGTCATTTGTTGAAAATAGAACATATATACATTTATTTTTATTTAAATAAAATAGTAAAAATAGTATATAATTGAAAAATATATATTTCGTTTAATAGTTAGACCAATTTATTTTAAAAAGTTAAAATTTTAATAATAAAATCTCAAATTATACTATAATAGTATAGAAGTATACGTTATTACTTTATAATATAGAATAATTTTCTATTCAATTGTCTTTTCCTTTTTCCCAGTTAAATCAATTGCATCAAAAATTTTGTTTTAAAGAAAATTTATGCGTTATTATTTATTATCGTGTGTTTAGAATGAAGAAATGCGAATTAATTTATATTAAGTAATTATTTGTTTGGCATCTATGGATTTATATTACTTTCACTACACTTTTAAGTTTTAAGGATGTTACTAGTCATCAACAAACTTCGGATGCCCCTCCCCAAAATCTCTTAGTTAGGTTTTTTCTTGTTAATTTAGTGTAATAATTAAAATATAATATTTTCCAAGAAAATCCAGCTATAAAAAACTTGAGGATTGATTCTTTTTAAGTGTTAGCTCTTTTCATAGAAAGTTGTTGTTTAAAAATTTCTCGTTTTTTCTTTTCCTTCTATTTTTATTGATTTTATTGATGACGTCTTTTTTCTGCTTTTTTAGCCTATGTGGCGGAATCTATTTTACGCTCTTTTTGTTTTATTTTTTTTTTCAAAAAAATGAATTCTACATATTTTTTAATATTTATTAGTTTGGAAAGGGTATACTCTTTTTAAACTTTCCATTCGTATAAATAACATAATCATAAACGGCAATCGCGTATAGTATACATATACTTTATATCATAATACTCCAGGTGTGCTACTTTATATTATATTGTAAAAAGATTACATCAAAATCAAAGAAAAATTAGAAGGCTGGATTCTTTTTAAGGAGCCCCTTTATTTTATTTATACCCGTTTACAACGAGCGAAGCTTTGTTGTCAGATACAAAATGAAAGATTATTAACTTGGCGAAATTTTACGGCTAAAAATTAAAATAAAAATGGAAAGAATAGTTCGTGGAATTTCGTTGTTAATAATACCTTTTCAAGTTGCTACTTTGGACCCTTTTCTGCATTTTACTTCCCGTTTTAATATTCTATGCATTTTGTTATTCTAGAATTTCTAAAATAATTGAACCACTGAAGTAAATCCAATCAAGCACGAAAATTTGTATACATAAATGAAAAGAATTAATTTCTTTCACGTAGATTCAAAAACCTTCCCCTTTTCGTTTTACATAGTTTTGTCCTCAAAGAGTTAAAACTTATGTTTTGTTAATACATAATTTACACTAGGATTATAATGCGAGTAGACTTCATTAAAAAACCAAGTTGAAAAACCAATTTATAAAAGCTTTCCTTCAGAGTTACAAATGTTCATATATTTAAATAGTTAATTTAAACATTAAAATGTTCATCCAAAACGGATAAGGGGAAATTTAAAACATTTATATAAGTTGTTGAGCCAGAAATCCAGGTGATTATAGAATAAAATCTTGTCTTTTTGAATCCATGTTTTAGCTAAACTTCCGTTATTCTCCTGAGATTGAATTTCTATTTCAACTCAAAACCGCTTTGCGGTTTACTTAAAGAAAATGGTTTCGTTAGTTATCGATCTTATTTAAAATGAGTCAAAGAGGCGCATGTAATGCTTGTAATCGTGGCTTTGGATCTTGGCACAAGGCTTTCTTTCTCTGGTGGGACTGGGGGCAGATACCTTCGCGTTTACTTTATATAAAAGGAGCATGTAACTTTAAAGAAAAGATGTTCTGTGGGAAAGTCTTTTCGCTTTTTGAAAAAACAATTATGGAATTTAAGTATGTCTTTATTTTCTGTTTGAAGATTTAGATTTTGAAAATGAAAATCCTTCTTTTTTTAATTCCATAACTTAAAGTTTTTACACCCATTCTATATATTTATAGCCATTACTTGCCATTGTAAATGGGCCCTTGTGCCTCCTCTTAATTTATTTGAATATGGAATCTCAAAGTATTCATCTACCCTACGTCAAAATTTAAGACAGTAAAGTGAAAAGAAAAATGAAGGACTGCTTTCAGTGGGGCGTGAGTTAGTTTTGAAGGAAGATATGTATAATATAGAGAGGAAGTGGTCTTTTTGACAAATTTTTGTTTGCGGTGATAATTTATAAAAGTATTTCCTTTCTCCCAAATATCTTTCGAGAAAAATAGTAGTTGTCATCCATTCACCATCTATTAATAGTTTTTTTATTCAGGATAAATTTTCTATCAACGAAATAAGATGGGTTGTTTGGAAGAAAGAGAAAGTGATATGGTAATAATATAGTGGAATCTTGGATTGTTGTACATTCTGACAATGTTACCATCTTGAATATGGAAATGGTCCTCAGTTTTGCTCTCTATTCGGTTCGGTGAAATATTCCTCTTTAATTCTATACTTATACTTCGTCAAAGAGCTTTTGTTGTTACTTTTTCTTGTTCCCCGGCCATTTTCATCAATAGCTTGGAATTTTTCTGCTTAAATGTTTTTTTTATAAATAATGAAAAGGAATTCAATGATAGATTATATTTCTCTTTGCTTTATTATTATATATATTAAATTTTTTATATTATTATATATAATATCTGTATTTGTTAAAATATAGTCAAAAACTTGAAAATACAAAAACGCTTGTTGATATATAAGATAGAGAAAAGGAATTTTACTTCTATTTTATCCAAATTAATTATTAAAGTTATCTTAGTTGATTAAAAAAAAATCTGCCACTTTATAATTTTTCGTGATAAACACGACTTTTCGAAATTGCGTTGACAAAATCAACGTCAATAATATTTACAAAAAAATTAATAAAATTTTATTGAAACGGATCCTTTAATTGATAAAAGTAATATAAAAGTCATCCTTGGATTTAGTTTAAATATAAAAAGAAAGTGTAAAAAATTAAGAAAAATTCTTTTTTTTAAGCGTTCTTGGACTAGTATAAGTATAAATCACCTATAGACGTGCTTGTTCACACAAATACAAAAAGTCTAGTTAGGGAGTACATTTAAAAAAGAGGGGGTAGTAGACTAAAAGTTTTCATGACAGACCGCTACGTAGAGATTACCGCATGAAGGGACATTCCAGGGGTACTGTTTAGAAGACAGGCTCTCAGTATCTTTTTAATTATAATTATAGTTAAAAAATCCAGAGTATACTTGAATAATATTCTAAATAATTAATGTTAATAGATCAAATTTCTTTTCCCACTTATGAATAAATGCCTGATTACTAAAACTTTTTCAGTCATCTGGAATAGTTTCTCAATAATATGTACCAAAGAAACCTTTTTACGTTTACTTCTTTCTTATTCTGTAAAAAGGAATCCATTGAAATCCTTTCTTTCATTTTAGTAAACCTACAAAATAGTAAAAAATTTCGACTAGGAAAAGTTGATAAGGATCAACTTTTTATTAACTCTTTGTCATACGATCTTATATAATTAATTTAGTTACTAAATTGGCGTCTTGAAGTCTTTAGAGTGCTGTAAAAATTTTTAATCATATTATATAGTTTTTTGAACTAAATGCTCCGAGGAAACGATCTGAGATTCTATTATTAACATAAGATCCAAAAGGGGTGGATACCTTTTCTTTACAACTTTAATATTGTAATTGGTCCAAAAATGTATAAATTAAAGTTAAGTGGAAGCACTTAACGAATGACCGGGCAAAGGTGTTTTGGTTGAATCGAGATTCTGAATTCCTAATAACTTTTTTGAAAGTATTAAAAATAGTTTATTTAGCTACCGCTTAAAGAAGTTTATACCTTTATAGAAAGAGACATTAATGATCTTTTGCTTTGACGAAATGAAATGGAATAAATAGTATCGAATTGTAAAAAAATAACTCAGTCAGAAGTAACGGCTGAGTTAGCACACTTCAAATTAAAAAAATAATACCTAGTTTAGAATCTTAATATAGTTAATGGAAATCTCTAAGAGCACTTGTTGTAAGAATAAACTATTATCTTCTCAAAAGTAATTAAACACAATGCTCGAGTATAAAGAACAAATCAAACCTTTCACAAGAAAAAGAAAGGATAGAGAACAAGAATTAAGAAGTATGAAAAAATAAAAATATCGATAAGAATAAAATAATATTAAAAAACCTTCTAAAGGAACTTGCGCAACAAATTAGAATGCAAATTAGGAAGAACCTTGGATAAGACAAGTGGAACAGTTAAAGTACAAAATATAGTATATTAGCATTGGTATCGAAAATTTACTCCTATATTTCTAAAAACGATTTCATGTTTTATTGGTTTTTAATTATTTTAGAAAGGGCACGGCATGACTTTAGTTAGAATTCTACTACTCAACGACAATAAATAAATAAATAAAGTAACCTAAAAAGTTAATATTATTAATTAGTATTAATACTCAATATTTTCTTAATATTTTAATTTCATTTAGCAATTAACAACTAAGTTCTATTCATTCAAAACTAGATTTTATTTATCAGCCTTCGCTTAGTCTTATTATAATTTAATAATTAACCAATATTCATTATTAATTAACTATTGATAGTCAATAAGATAATTAACACGCAAAATTGACTCCTTTTTTATATGTTTCTTTGCTTTCTTACTCTGGAATTCACTCTTTTTTGTCTTTTTTTCCGCTTTTTTCGTTTTAAATTCGCAGAAAAACAAGCAATTTTAGGCTGTTTTTCTCCCAAAGCTCTTTCTAAACACAATTTTCCTATAAAAAAAATCATTCGAACCAAGGGTTTTTAGTTATTAGAACCGGCATCGTTAACTTCAAAAGTTTAAGCTCCGTTTTTCATGGACTTTTCTTATTTTTCTTGGTCTTTTACTTGTCTTTTTTTTTCTCCCATTTTTGCTTTCTTTTTTAAATCCGGAGAAAAACATAAAATTTTATGCTCTTTTGTCTTTTCGAAGTTCTTTCTACATGCAACTTTCTTTGTAAAAAGGATGCGAATACTTGGAATTTAGATATTGGGGTCAACACCCCGGCCTGTGTCGACAACTTATCAAATTTAATAGACTCTTTGTTCTTGCAAACATTTCTTGGAAAAACTAATTGTAATAGGCTCTTTCAGATTTCCAACGCAAAAATAATCCTTTCGATCTTTCGAGCATTTCTTCGGACTGTCTTTTTGAGCGAACCGTCTCTGAATGAATACTCCATCTAGAAATTTATGGAGTACTCCACTGGAAGTGAAATAGACAGTTAGTGGAATTAGCATAAAGATATCGTTCTTTTCCTGTGGTTGGATCGTGAGTTCTTTGTCTTCCTGAAACAAAGGAATCAAAATGACGATTGTTTCCATTTCGATCTCTAACATCATTTTGTCTTAATCATTCGTGTCATTTCCGAAGTTGTAGTTTGAGTTGTAGATCTATCTTTCACATACTAGAGAGTTTCTCTTGTAACGGTTTTTCCGAACTGTGGCGTGAGAAAAGAAATGGATAGACAGGGAAAAAAGGGATAAAGTAATAAATGCATCTAAAGACCTCGTAGGGGCTAGTCTTTCTACAACACAAGGCAGAGGAAGGGTCCTCTTCAGAAGGAATGTGGAGTTGAGGAGGAGACCGACTCCCCAAGAGACCATAAGGAAGAGATCTAGAAATTTCTTGGTAGTCCTCGAACTTTCAAGCCATTTCTATTCTATTTATTAATTGTATTTAATACAAAAATAGAAGGAATGAAAAAAGACAAAAAACTTTCTATACCACCAAGGAGTGACTCAAAAGAAGATAGGAGAACGACCCGACAGGGAAAAGAAGAAAAGAGTCGAAGAAGACGGAAAAAGAAAGGAAAAGAACACGATAGAAAAAAAACAAAAGAAAAGACAAAAAAAAGAAATGAATGAAAATCTCAGTTAACAATCCCAGTGAACAAGAATAGAAGAGGAGAGATATGCATATAAAAAAAAGAAAAATATGCCCAGCGAAAGAAATTACATAAAAAACGGAATTGCTCATAGAAAAAGAAACAAGGCCCTTATCTTGCGTATATATAAATGTTCTTCTTTCCATACGACTTAAAATTGAAAAAACTAAAAGTACGAGTTGAGTTGAGTGAAATATAAGTTGATAAGCATAAACTAGATCCAATTCAAAGAGTAAAAACTACAAATAATTAAAAATCCCGGAATCCTGGGCATAGGTTGGGATTCAAGTAGGCATCGTTTGTAAATTTGTTTATTGATGGATAAAGTGTCATTCTAATAGTTTCGTCGGAAAAACATAAAACGAGTACGTTATCTCATATTGATATATATATACAATTAGCTCCAATTAAGGAAAAAATAAGATCTCTAGGGACATAAATAGTGCTAGTAATACGTGACAACCACTCAAAACGAATAAGGAAAGAAAGGGTATTTTTACTACACTGTTGACAATTGACTATCTCTTACTTTGATTGAACAGTGCAGCCCTCCTCTTGCCGCGGAAATATGCTCGGAGCTATCCCAAGATACTTTTTTCATCTATTTACTTAAGAATTTCCTGCTCCCTTTCCTATAGATTCTTACTGCCTTTGCGGGTTATGTCTAAGTGTACCAGCCCCACACTCCTTTGGTTAGTTGGCCTCGCGGTCTTTGTTTTTGTTCTTATTGCCAATATTGAGGAAAGGATTGACATGTAACAGGATATTGACATTTAACTAGTCGAGTTAGACATAATTATTTTTAAAAAGATGGGAGATTATTGCTTTGATCCCTTCTCTATTAATGTCAATTAAATATTCTAAGAGGTATCGCTTCTTATAACTTTGGAAGCATCTGGGACGGACTTTTTCTATCAATAGGTCACTATTAAACACACCTCTTTTCCTTGATTACTTTTCGATATTTCCCTGATTTGTTTTCCGGATCTATATCCAAGGAAGACCTTTTTTATGTTTCATTCTGACTGCTCCAATTAAAATGTTAGCGAAATTGTTCTTACTTCTTATTTCGACTAAGGAAGATTTGTGGAATGGACTTAATTCGATCACCGGACAAAGCCATGGGCCCTTTATACTGTTGCTTTGTTTTCTTTTTCCGGATCTTATAAGGACTTCCTAGTCCAAAAGGGTTTTTTTCAGCGCGGCACCTCTTTTTTTAATAAAAGGTTTTTGGAACCGATGGACATAGGACATGATCTTGCCGTCAGCAATAAGAATAAAAGGGATAGTAGACTAGTATAGGCTAGTAAAAGAAGGAGCTACTTTCTTGAACTAAGGGAAGAATGCTGGCTTCGCGAGTAAGAACCGAAGAACAACCAAGCGAAGATTTTTCCATCCGTTCTATTTTCAATGGTACAATTCTCTGTAACTTATTTTGTTTCTAAGAAGATATCTTTAGGATAATAGTCCCGGGAATTGGATTTAGATTCCTATCTTCCACACGCTCTTTCGTGATGAATTAACTCTTGTTTGAAAATTATGCAGTTCCAGCAAGGAGCTTTCGAAGAACTGTCCGTATTCTTTTATTAAAAGATAAATTCTCACAGAACAAACTCTAGTTCCTTTTCTATATACATATCAACACTGACTTCTCTACGAGGTTCTCTAATACGACCCTTAATGGTTTGTTCAAAATATTGTCTACCCCAAACTCCTTTAAATGGCCCACGAATTTTACGGACATAAGGTATGTCCAAACAAAGAAGAAGGGGTGGGCAGTATTGCAAAAGGATAGAAATAAGCAAAGAGAAGATAAGTACTTTTACTTTATTACTTGGAGACGGACAGATCCCCTAGTTATCCATCATCCACAAATAGAAAAAGTTATTTTTGAATGATTATCTGTAGACTAAACCCTTTTGTAAACGTAAATGCGTACTTTTCGCTGAAATAGGAGGGCAAACTTTAGCAAGATGGGAGTGCACAGGGCTTCCATAGGCTTTGTCCATGTTAACGATTAGTCGTGGATCTTCTTCTGTCCCATTTCCCTTAACGAGAGACCTGGGTTTGTTATAGGATTGGCTCTGATTAGACTCCCTGCGCGGGGTCAAAGACATGCTGGAAATAATGTACAAGATCTAGAAAGAAACTCCTTTGTAAAGCATTTTAGGTTGAGGGGACTGCTCCCGTCGGAGGGTTGCTGAAAGGAGAATCATTTATAGAACAAAGATATTTCACGGATTCATTTTTTATAGATATTTTTTCCTTTCCTTAGGCAAGCTAGGGTCTCTGGTTGTCTTCGGGAAAGTTTGTTGAATGGATCTTGGCTCTTCCTTGATGGGATTTATTTTTTAATTAGAATTGCTTTTTCATATCGGCTGCGACAGCCCTTTGAGGCTTTTCAGGATAGGGAACTGAAAGATTTCTTTCTATTTTCCTATGTTTATGTTCGGCGGGCCTATTCTCTTTGGAGTTAGGGGCCGCACAACTCTTGACTTTAAGACCGAAGACACATGGAATACAATTTCTAGAAAACAGAGGATTCATTTAATTATTTGATGAATTTAACTTTGGGCCTTTTCTTTATATTGCACGTTTTTTTACGATCAGTTATCTAGTAGTCAGTCAAAGAATTTAAACAAGTTGCTTATCTTCCGTTTCCTATACCCCGTACAAGCTGTGGAAATATAAACATAGAATCGGGAAAGTTTTTTAGTAGACAAAATTAACCTTTCCTATCTTGATAAATGAAGTGATATCCAATGTAGTACTATGTCTGGGTGGACAATCAGGACACTGGGAACCCACTTAAAGGTTAAAGGAGGATTCTCCTAAGACTTTGGTCCACGTATGCCAAAAGAAAACTTACATGCGGCACCCTACGACTTTAGGGCTAAATATAGTAAATTTTCGAAGGAAAAGGAGGGGGGCTTTGGCTTGCGAGTAGAACATAAATTTACCCGCAGCATTAAAGAAATAGAATTATTAAACCTACTTCAGATCTCCCTTAAGGACTGGGATCCTCACCAAGGATCCTAAGTAAAAAAGCTTTATAAATGGTCAATAAGAAATAGAAAGGAAATGATAGAAAAAATTCATACTATATTATACAACGGTAAAGTAAAGAAATCTATCTGTAGTATATCTATAATATAAAATAAATATAGTTATAAGTTATAGGTTATAATATAGAAAAACAAAGCACTTACGAAGAATTTCTGGCTTCTAAATTGAATATGTATTAGATGAAATCATTTTAGAGTTAACCATCAGAAAGGATCGCTGCTAGATATAATAAAATATGATAACTAAACAAAACTCTTATATATCTCTAGCTAAATTATACTAAAAATTGTTTCTTTCCAGTATTATTAAGAATTTAAGAAATATTAGTTTATAAATTCCTAAAATGAGGATTAAATACTAGAAAGCAAGTTATTTGATTCCCTCAGGAAGTAGATTTTCCTGGATTCTGATCTAACCAATAGCTCATTTTCCGCAAGAATCTAAATAGTATTTAGTGCATAAAAAATACAAAATAAAATCGGCATTCTCCATTATAGCATACGTAAAATTCTAATTTACTCAAAGAACAAGGAATGTTACTAGGCATTGCGCAGAGTCGTAAGCTTATTATCCAATATTATGACTATTATATATTACTCCTGTGACAAAGTCCCTCGCTGTACATCAGCACAAATCTTCCTGAAAAACAAATTCCGCATCACCTGGACAAAGGCTCATATTCAAGCTGTACCATGAATCAATTTTAGTAACCGTCCGCACATTCTAAGCTATTCCATGAAATACTTCTTATATGTCAAATCATATACAATGCCAAGCACCCTCATCGAATAAATAATGATTATCCGCTTGTCGATTAATACGCATCCCTTGATTGCCGAAATCCCAGAAACTTCCTAAGTAAATGTACCACGAGTCTTGTTGCCTATACACGAGCAGAAAATATGATCGTACAATTTACATATAGGTTGCATTACTTACAGTCTAATAGGGCTCTTCTGAACAATCATCCCGCAAATAAGCAACGCCTGAGCAAGAACTACCCGATTTCAAATTACAATCTCTTAGGGCAACTCTGGATAGATCTGGCACATTGATTTTAGAAAACTCCTGAGCAAGCTCCACTTCCGCTTTCCCAAGAAAGCATGTCTCCTAAACCTGCTTTTGATTTCATTTCGAATTCATAGCAGCATGTTCCACTACAACTAATCTATTAATAGAGGCCAACATCGCCAATCGAATTGTTTTTGGGTTTATACTCGTGTGCTCACATATTACAAATAATATTCTGCTCTTGCAATTCTTAAAAAGTCACAACCATAGCACCCGGAACTGTCCCTATTTCAGCCTATCACTTCTTTAATTTTAGGCCTCCGCTATAATCTTAACAGATATTCCGTCATGCAATAAGTGCCTTCTTATTATTGTTCTATTTGGACCAAAGGTGAATTGCTGCGACAGACTTTTTTTCTCACACTACTGGAAAACATCGAAACATATTCTCAAAAATTTGTATATACTAACCAAATAACAACTTTATTGTAATCGACCGGCAGATGTTACTGATTTTGCGGACCACGCGTGTATTCAGCCCCAAAGCTTATTAATGAAAACCGTCAAAATCCGCCATTCGAAGTCTCGTTGGATGCAATGGCACACCACAAAGACAGGAAATTCTTCTTCTGTAAATAGCTATACTGCCCGCAGTTCCGCTCTATCCGTCACTTTTCTCAAATATAGAAAACCCTTGCTCTAATTAATACAAAGTCCAAACAAAGACGAAAATTCTTGCAGTATTCTCTTTTTGGAAATTGAAAGCGAACTTTTGTTACTCTTTAAAGAACAATAAAAGGTCGTCAACAAAAAATATCTAAGTAAGTTTGATCTGTGTCAGAGAGGACCAAGGGAAAATCTACCGCTTGCATCATTAGTCGGTGTTGCACCAATCTGTTCAAATAGTCTATACTAAAGTACAAAGAGATAGGGAGAAAGCAGATCCTAAACTTTTTTTTTACTTCTAAGTGTCTCTTCGACAAGGTCCTTGACAAGGAACTTGGTAGTGGACATACATTGCATAATAAAGTTAATGAGAGCTTCGAGGAAGCCTAACTCACATCGAAGAAAGTCCCAACTAACTGTGTCATACACCTTCCATAAATTAATATTCAACATAAATCTGGTTAACAACACTTTGTTGTTCTATCCCCCAATTCTTGTGCCAGTTGGATATTCTGTGCCTTTCAACAGAGGCACTTATAAGGATACATTTAATTAGGTATAATACACTATAATCTATTATCAAATACTTTCCCAATGACTTTGTATGTACAATTCCAGCCCGTTGTTAATTTATATTGTACTTGCACTTGAACCCGAGGCAGTAAACACACTACAACATTGTTTATTTGCCCATCCAACCAGAATTCTGAAACATACCTATTGCACCACTCAAAAAGCAGGAAAGCAACCTCTCAGCTAGCTCTGAAAAATACGCATTAAATACGGGATCCAGGCTTTTTATATTACTCATACCTTGAAATCCCTGTTTAACCGCTTCACCTGAGATAGTAGCAAGCCATTTAACCTTTTCTTTCTTCATCACTCCTTCACCCCATCGGAGTCATCTACAGGTGGCCCACCATGCCTACTTATTAAGCAACTGTTTGTAAAAAGATAAGATAAAATATGCTCTGTTATAGTTGCCTTTTAAGACAAAAGTGTGCCATCCCACGCCTTTAGCGAGTAGATTGTATTTCGTTTCTGTCGAGCTTTTATTTATATATATAATAATCTCAAGTTCTTATTTCTCTTAGTGAGCCACTCTATCTCTGACTTTTGACGATGAATTTAATGGAGTTGATTCTGCCATGTATCATATAGACTACGAAGCTTCCCTTCTTTACGGAAAAGAAGGAGACAATTCTGGATTTGTTAAAAGCTACCTCTAAGTTTGTTGTAACTTTGCCAGACAAGGTCTTTACTTATTGATTTAATTTCTGATAGTTCTTAGTAGTATTGAGAGCTTTTAAATCAATTTTGATCCTAACTACAATTTTAGAACACGAAACACTTCTGATTTGATTTACCCCTCCTGCTGTGTTCCAAAAGCAATTTAAATTTTCCTAATATTATTAGCACAAATATTTGGACAATGCTCTGGCATACTAGGAGCAAAGAATTACACCGTAGCCTTTGCTATAATTTATATCCAACAAGGGTTAACCAAAACTTTATCCAACTTACAATAAACAGTACCATTACTCAAGGTATAAATTGGGCCAATATACTGGTGATCCGCAAGCTCACAATTTTCCAGGCGTTCCTCAAGTTTTGAAGAGGTCTCTTGACTTTCTATTTATCTCTTGTCGTTATGCAAAACCATACAAATTAAAGTCTCTTTCTACCATCCAAAGCTCATGCGTACCTACATCAATTGCCTCTAAACTCCCAAATCCTTCTTATTGAATGCATGCACAAACGTGAAAAACTCCTGCCACTGACCATCCCTCATAGCAACACGACAATGCAGAAACTGAGATTGTACCTCTACAGCTTTTACTTTCACGTGCTTATTATTCCAAACAATCTATATATGATCGTTAGAATGAAGTCCAACATTGCATATAATACTTCACTCCTGTGCAAGTCGCGGAATAATTATATTAACTAAATTACTATTACTATGTAATTATATAAATTATATAATAGAATTTTTAATATACCACTTAGGAAACATTTATTATTATTTCTCAAAACCAGCTGCTTAAGAGAGCTACTCTGCTCCTTTAAGTTTCAGTGAATACTCTATCCAAATCAAAAGGGTTGTTTGCCTGCTTTCATGGATTTCTTTTTTTCGGCATCACCATTCTTGCCTATCTCTGCATCTTGCAACAACAAGCCACCATCAAGGAGAGTCTGCCCCTTCCGCGTTTGTGACCTAACAGGAAGTAGCTTCTGGAGTATAAACATTTGGACTGATTGTGTTTTTCACCATAGTTAAAAATTTAATGATTCTTCATGGAATTTACTTCGAATTTATTAGCACAGCAAAAGATCCTGCACTAATAATTATAGTTTATTCATGAAGTTGATCCGAAAGTTGCTATATTGTGTCATGACAAGTAACCTTGAGAAACGGCTGCTCCTCATTCATCTGGAAGTTAGTATTGTTACTCGTGACTACTCTGTCCTGTACAACACTTTGTCTAACTAACAGATCATTTTGTTAGTATATAATATAATACTGTGAACTTAATGCATACATATATAAATGGGACTAGGAAATTTATATTTTCGATTTCATGCAATATATATGCGCTCTAACTTTACATGCAATATACAATATTAAATAAACCCATTTTCTGACTTCTTTTTACTTCTTTCTATGGTGTATACTTCATTTCTCTAATATCATTTATATGTTATGTCAATTCTGTTATATTTTTGTAGTGCTCTGCTAAATTAGAAGAAAGAGAAACTTTTTGGAAATGAAACACAACCAAATGCGGACTCTAACTAATTTACAGCATCCCTCTTTTAGGAATTTGGGTATTCGTAGTGTAACCAAGACTCTACGTGCTTAGCAGAACCCACTTATTAGTAAATAGATAGATGGGTTTGCTTAGTACGTTTATAGGATATTTATAAGGCAACACATCTAAAGGGCTAAAAGCTTTTTGCAAGGAAGATCCGAGCTAAATTTCATCCACTTATTCTATCTTTGTGACAAGTCCAGATTAAAGTTTCAAGGAAACTTCTTCACTTGATAGGACGGACAGAAAGAATGCTTTCACGTAAGAAAATTAATAATGAGTAGGAAGGCTTATTGTATTAGTTCTGTCAGGGGGAAGAAAGGTTTAGGTAAGTAAATTAATGAATGAGTCTAAACTAATAACGGACAGTCTTTGTAATTAAAATGGAAAAGTGTTACTGCCTTCCGGTTCTCCAATGAGAACGGAGCATCAATTGATTTTTCAAATTCGGTCTATTTACTATTTACTTTGTTTTTATAATTGATTGTCATCTCTAGAATATAGAAATAGGGCTGGTTGCTACTATGGTAAGTTCTTTTTTCTTTTAGTTTCTGTAGTATTCTCTCGATTTAGAGAGTCTGGACTGTTGACCCAAGTTGTAGAGCAGCTATATTCAATCAATTTACAGGTATTTGCACAATAAGAAGGGGCAGAAAGACTATTAAAAAAGATAAGAAGAAATAGGTTAGCATGGGAATTTGGGAAAAGGGTTCTGTAAGAGCAAGATCCTTAAGTCATATCAACTAATGCAAATAAATAGAAAGGAAGTATAAATACCTGAAAACAATGTTGTATAGAACCAGTTTTATTAAATGGAAGATTTTTCTCCGAATTACTACAATATATATAAATAAAATTAATTTGAAATAATAAAATAAAAAGTAGGCAATTAAATTTATTTTTTTCTAATATTTGTTATACTAACTATAGATCTAGATATTTCAAAAAGCTAGAGTAAAGAATTTATACTCGACTTATTCAAGATATGAGAAAATTTCACTTTGGAAAAGCAATTAATGAAAAACAAAAACGGAAAAAAGAACAAATTCAGTTAGTCTATTTAAAGGATATTACATTTTTGTACTCAAAGAAAAAGCTGTAGAAATAGCAATTCCCTGTCTTGCATGTATCTTTTTGCTGCTTAAAAAACATTACAATGTATGCAAAAATTAAGCACCTAGAAAAGAATGAAGTTTTTTAGACAATGGATCCGCTTTTTAGTGAGCTTTATTAAAAAAAATCCTGCATTTAATTATTAAATGATAATAAAAGCGGCAAATTCTTTTTTACTAATTGTGTTAATGAACAAGAAGATCTCTTTGTAAATAATAAATAGAAAGTTTTAAATTACACAAGGTGTTTGAATAAACTTCGTAATTCTATTTTTTCCGTTCGCTTTTGTATTTTTTTAATATTATATGAATAATGTTCTTTAATAATAGTAACAGAATATTACATGGTGTTGATCCTATTTAAACTATAAATAACAATAGTAATAAATTTTAATTTTAGAAATAGTGTTGTTTGAGTTTAGTTTATTACTTGTTATAGTCCATGGTCGCTTCAAACGAACGTTTCCACTACAACTATTTGTCTACACTAGTTCTTTCTATAATAAATCAATAAACAGGTTGCAAGTCGGATGAAGCCTCGTGGCTTTTCGTGAGACTTCCTTTTTTATTGCTGGAATCCCAGTCCTCGTTACTCTCCTTTACAATCGAAAGTGCTTATGTTTGTTTTCATGTGCGCATACACTCAGCCTAATCTAGTAAGTTTGAAGTGAAAGCCCACTACCTTCCGAAAGATATGTCGATTTATAGATAACTTTGCTTGATTATATAGCGCGGGACGAATTGATAAGCTCTGAATGCAGGAAGGGAAAACTTAGAGCTTTCTTTTCTTATCTTCCCAAACAGACCATACGATTTTTATTATGCTCTTTTTCTTTCTTTCCAATCAGCATTCCTGCTTATTCTGCTTGGAGTAACGATTTGTGAAATATTGCACAGAGGGCATGGCTTTCATGTGTCAGGAGCATTCCATTCCCCCGCGTCTATTGTTTTTTATTGACAATTGGAAAAGACAGCGCTTTATTGGTAGAGCATTGCACTGGATCTTAGGAAGAATTTTATGCAAGCATAAGAAGCTCACATAGCTTTCTTCCCATCCCGGCCTGTATCACTTTATTTTTATAGATTGGCAAACTAATACCAGGTTGATTATTTCACACTTCTCTTGGGAACTTGCTTATTTCTTCATCGAAGTTAGTAGTTAGCTTTTAAGAGCGTCATGCTGGGAATCCATTCAAATGAGCCAAAGCAATCCAAGGCAGAAGGCCCATTTTAAATAACTAATTTCGTGATTTTTGCTACCGGAGGGTAGGAAGAAAGTCGTAAGATCCAGGGAGAACAAGCAAGACCAAGAATAAGAAAGAATGAATGCTAGAGCATAAGCGAACCCTTTATTATTGTGATGACAGCACGGTCAACCCCACGCAGGAAGCCGAGGGTATTTCCAATACAAGCCTGCAGATCTCTTGACTCTATTTAAAAATCAGAAACTCCTTGGCAAGAACGCTACGCACTTCCCACACTTACATTTTGATGAGCCCAGAGCCCTAATTACATGCTTAAGTGCTCTGAGGACAGAGCCCGGGCCTTGATCGAGCCAATATGTCGATTGATAACGTTTAAGCTGCTTGTTCCGAAAATCTTCCATATATTATAAGACTAGTTCGATCTGTTTTAAATAAATATATTCCAATAAAAAGGTGAAATATCTGCGGACATTGTGAATCAAGTAATCTATCTAAAAGTAAGTCAATATTTGTTCATGAGTGATTATGCTGTAGGTGCTTTCTCTCTGTCGGGGCTGCTATGTATAAATGGAGTATTGGTCTTTAGTTTGAGTATGGGTTCTGGTTTTGAGTGAATGGACTGATTGCATTGTTGTTAAGAGTGGGCTAACCTGCTTGAAACACCAATGTGCTATAAATAAAAGTACTTTTCCCTTGGGATCAATTAACGGATTATTAAGTATCGGGTGGGTGAAAACCGTATCGACCACCTTTAAGCTCCTTGTCTTTAAATAAAAGCCCTCTATAACCTAGATCGGTCTCAATAGCACTACAGGGCATTTATCTACCCTACTATATGGGTCTACATACTTGGCATTCTCCGCTTGACCAACCATCATGGCTATATAATAATTAACAAAGAAGTAAATTCTCCCTATGGAGGATTGTTACGCGCCCTATTCCAGACAAGGAGTCCAAGCCAGGAAGAAAACCGAGGAAGCCGGATTTCATACAAATAAATAGTCAAGATAGCTCGATTGGTATAGCCTTGAAGATCTTAGTTTTTTCGTGAACTATCAATATGGGAAAGCCGAGGTACTTGAATTCAGGAATTTCATTGACCGAGAACAAGAAGAATTCGACCGTGTCTAAGCCCTCTTTTTCAAATTTTGTACTTCTATTATAAATTATAAATTTATATAGATTCGAAAGATTCTTTTGATTTTTGGCATTTATGCATGCAGCTGGTTTGGTTTTGCTGAATCTCAACTGATGTATCCTCGTTCGCAGGGATGGATCAAGAAACTACCTTCTCTTTGGTTTTAATTTAATAGGAAAATCTAGTCCATTTGTAACTTTATATTTACCTTCGAGCCTTCAAAAAGTACACAAAACCAGTTCTTTGTTACTCGGAAGCCTTTACGTATCTGTTTTCTCGCAGTAAGCGAAGCATTAGAGATAAATTAGGAATGAAAGTAGGCGATCGAAGCTTAATGGCGGATCGATAAAATGCCTTTTACTATGTGCCGTAGTCAAAATAAGAAAAAGATAAATTTCCCTTTTCCTACCAAGCCAACTACTAAGTGTAATTTCATTTCCTCAGTATTGTGATTTACCGCCATCTTGGAATTATGATGATTAAATAACCCATTATTATTTATGTATTAATGAGATCGTTTCAAAAGTGGAATATAACCTCAGCTATAACAGGGATTTTTATTACCAATTTCTATAGAAGAAAGATCCGACTAGCCGGTTGGACGACGCACACCCCCTAATTAAAGGCTTGAGTAAGAGGTGCCCCCTTCCCTAATCGGTCAGAAGTAAAGACATAGGGGTCGCGGATTCAATACGCCCGCAAGACCCATTCTTAAAGCAATGCAGAAGACTTTTGCCTTTCATCGTAGGACCGTAGGTTAGGTTTATCATCTCTTTCAAATGTAATAGTTCCAGTTGCTCTGGTTGTCTCAATTCATTGTATTGTAATAAGGCAAGACTACTAATAGTAGGACGGGTAGTGAAGTTACCAGGACGGTAACGATGCTCGAGATGTGAAAGTTCTCGTTTTTCAATGTATCTAACGAATTGAACTACAAACGGGCTGCGCCAAAACACCTATTGACAAAGCTGGATTTCTAGCTGCCTCCTTCGGTAAAAACGAACCAGTAAACATATTATTAGACCTAGATAAGAACTTGTCAAGCAAAAGAACCGAGTACTATAGAATCTAAAATATACATATACAAGCTATTAAACATACCATTCCTATTTTTAAATAACAACATATTACCGCAGCGCTAAGAAAAAGGTTTGAAAGCTCTAAGTGGCACGATAAGCGAAATAAATCTGCATTATGAAGGTTAGGATTTAGCATACGTTTTACTATCAATTATAGGTTGACTTATGCTCCAAGAAAGAGATGCAGAGGTAGAATCCAATAGATTTAAGCAATTTCAGTATGCGGGTAGCAGTGCTCTTTGGAATCCAAGAAAACTTTGAATCGGGGGAACGAGCTGGCATGGCTTTGTTGAATCGGGATTTGATAACAGAAACATTGTTGAAATAACTTCTATACCTCATCGCAAAATTTTTTATGCTTGATTTCAGTACTAACAAAAAAACATCCTCTTTAAATGATAAAGGAAAATCATATGGGAAACGAATAACGAATAGAAGTAGCTTAGCCTTTTTTTTCAGTCTCGGTCTCTGGATTCCCTTGTTCTTACTTACGTACTTATTGTAGCTAGCACTTGCTACTGCAGTAAAGGAGCCAGGAAGCAGGCAGACTTTCAATCACATTGTAGCTTGGTGTGCTTCTCCTTCTTGGGGGTCGACTTGTAGTAGCAGGGGTACAGGACGAGGCCGAACAGCACGCCGAGACCGTTGGGGATCCGCAGTGCACGAACGAAGACAAGAGTCGGCACGGTTAGAGAGATACTCTCAAGTTATATAAGACTTGATTGGAACCTAAATATGGAGATATTACTGAACGTGACGTAGAGGTCGAGAGCATAGGACATCCCGCGGACGCCGTGGAGGAAGTTCACCAACGACAGGAGGCAGGGCATGTACTCGATGCTCTTGGTCTTAATCACTTTACCCGGCGTGCAACCTATAATAAGCATTAATTCCAAGCGCAGGATGCAAAAGCTTGAGCTTAAATATATATATATAGACATAGGTAATTAACAAGATTGATTCTATATAAAAGTAAATCAATTCCGCAGGTAATATTGGTGAATTCTACGCCTGGAACACAGGACCCACGAGAAGAAACTGACATACAGGATCCTTTTTCCGTTCCTACGCGATCATCTCACAGAGTTGCCAAGAGAAAGATCACAAAAAGCACAGATTGGTACAGGAACACATTTACTATCTCCCTCCAAGAACACATTATTCGAAATCTGGCACACCCGAAACTCGCATCCCCTAGGTAAATACATACGTTTATGATAAAGCTGAACATGGCAGATTTCATTAGATGAAATATTCCTCCCGTCCCAGACCTGTCACTCAACAGCCAACGCGTTTGTCGAGAACAACAGCACAAGTTTGGTCAACTAATTAATTGTAAAACAGAATTGTCCATATTGAATGCCACTACAAGTAACCAAGAATACTGGATCGATAATCAGAGGACACGTAGGGGCTACGGTATTTTTTTTAGATAGAAACGAACAATAGGCCTTTTTACGAAACATAAAGTGACATGTTCTTGAGATGTATCACACGAGCACCACGGCAACAGTTTGGCCCAAAAGGTAGCACGTTGATTTTGACAGAAGAAAGAAGAGATTTGACACGATGGTTAAAACAGGACCATTGATGCATCTTTTAGAGATGGATTTGGTTCTAAAATGGGCTTCCGCATCCATGCTTCCACGATAAACAGCAACTAAGGTATGCGAATAGTGATACAAAATGAATGCCTCAACTATAACTTGCTGAGTCACTTGCCCTGAGTAAACTACAAGATCCTTCAAAGATCACTATGTATAGATAATGCAACAGATTTGAAAGATGATGGCAATTCCTCAGTAATCAGAAAAGAACCCGGAGACTGGAGAAAAATGAATATGGCGAATTTGTTCTTAAAAGGAAGAGGCCGAAGGAGATTATATTACCAATAACGTTGCGGGCCGCGTCCCGCGAGAGCATTTTGCTCGCCATAAGCGAGTTGGGACTTGGTATTGATTTGGAAAGGACGGCGCGCGCAGAGAAAGGGAGCCAAAGCAATTAAGATTGGGGAATCGATTGAAGTCGAAGGATTAACTTATATAAATAGACGCGAAGGGGAGCGCGATGCTTATCTGGTCTCGTGTTAGATCCTAGGATTTTGTTAGTTAGCCTAAGAGAATAAGTAACAAATTTTGTACTATGCATCCAGTTCATTGCTATCTCTATTTTTATCTACATGGATATTAACACGCACTATTCTTGAGAGTCAAGACACCGTTTTGCTTTAAAGAACAAAAGATAATTACTAATACACCGCAGAGTACACAGATTCTTTTCCTGTTTGTACTTCAGTATAGTAAGGAAAAACTGCTTGACCGAATCAAGGTCAAGATAACTAGTAAGATTCCCACATTGGGAGAATCCTGGATATGTAAGGAATAGAGAAATTCCCCCCGCCTTAGTAAAGAACTGTTACAAATAAATAGGAAAATAAGTAAAAAAAAAGAAACCATATTTAATACCGGAATATTCGATTTGATAACAACTCCCCTCTGGGTAATCTTTCACATTCGGCCAAAGAAGAAATTCGAAAAACTAGAAAGCCGATAGGCGGACACCAAAGATTCCATAAAAAACCATATTGAAGCTGTACTTGAACTGTTAGATAATCGTAGTTTATAATAACAAAGCTCTCCCCGCTATTGCAAAACCGTACGTGGAACCTTAGTTTCATAAGGCTCGACTATGATTAAAAAGGGACTATTTTTGGTATTATCCCCCTAGAATTAAGTAAGATTAAAAAAAATATATTGGAAAGTATTAAATTAGATCCATTCAATTCCGTCTGTTAGAATAATTAAAAAAAGTACTTCCAAATTGATCTCGTCTTTAAGAATGAGAATTGATCCTTGTTCAATCAGCAGCAATAAACACTCTTGCTTGGAAGTTCTGGTAAAGGTAAACAGTTTCTTAGATAAAAAAGAGAGTGTTAAAGGAATCATTCAGAAGTGAGTGAAGGGGCAAAAAAAGCGCATTTCTTTTGTTCAGGAATTGACAATGGACTCGAGTGAAATGTGGTAATATCAGGATTGGCAGATTTGTTATATTGAAATAAGCTTTAACTCAACACAACTAGTGAATTCAAATTATAGTCACTTGCGGATTTCTTCAAATTGTTATAGATAGTATAATATTGTGGTTTTTCAGTCCCGATCTATAAATATTCACAGTCCGGTTCATACAGGTGGACAATATTCACCGAGAGCCTTGTTGCGATCGCAATGCTGTTCCTTACTTTAGAGTGAAAAAGGGAATAGAAGTTAAGAAGATTCCTGGCGTAGGACGGCGGGTGAGCTTAACTTTGAACAAACAAGCAACGGCTTTCACATTATTTGTTCAATCCGTTGCGCGTTAGCGTACTCGTTTTCTTGCTCCATTGTTGTTAATTTCTATTCTTTCCCTGCACGAACTTCGGTCCAATTAATTTGTTTGGAGTTGGGGTTAGCCGATTAAAAATCCCATTTCCCGACGGAAGGTTCGGTTTGCTCCGGCAAGCTTTTTTCGAATAGTGGATATGAGGAACCTACCGTACCAACACGATTGGCTGGTGTTGCTGATAGCGGACCCCCGATAGGAAAGGCAGCCTGAAGCTCTGGAGATGCGAGGCCATTGAAAGTTAGCATCTTATATTCTAATATGAAGATAGAGCACTAATGGCAGTTTTCACCCTTCACCTTAATAACCGAAGGATGAAATCTTTCGATGACGAGGGACGCACCACCCGATTCCGTCGGATCACTATAAAATCTTCTAGAAACAAGCCCAATTCTCCGGGCACTCTGGTAGGATTTGGATCGATCATGACGAAAATGAACTTCTCTGTCATGTAATGATTTAGAAGAGTCACGGTCCTATTCCCTGCCGGGCTTTTTCCCTTCTCTATTAGACGAAATATATATTCATTCCTTTCCCGCGGATTAGGGAGGACGGCGTTGGCTTGGCCCTGTCTTCTCTATTGATTCGGGTAGAGGCTAAGTTCCTTACCCAATAATGAGGTATTCGTAGAAAGCAAAGCCTCGATCAACAAGTAGCGGATTTAGTTTTTTAAGGTCTCTCCGGGATTTTGGGTAAATCTGAAGTAGAACGGGCAGGCGAAATTACATGAGAGAAAAACCTCAAATTGATGGAGTCCACCATCGGACAGAAAAGCACTGCTTAGTGGGGCGCCCCTTCCGTGTTCTTAGTGACGTTTATAGCGATATCTTAACGAACGAGGGCCGTCCAGTCAAGGCAAGTTCTTGATTCTTGAGTAAGCTCCTCCACTACAAGTAAAATATTCATAGATCAAGAAAAGAAATTTTAGGCCAATGGTTCTGGTAGCTTAGCTGGTTAGAACAAAACAAGCAACAGATTAAGTAACTGGTGCCAAAGGTTTCACACGTTAGTGCACTTGCTTTTTTGTTTTGGTGGGAAGCGCAAGGGGGGCATTGTCCTTGAAATCCTTCAGTGGTTTGAATCTACATCTGAGCATCTTTTTTGGTATGATGTTCCGTGAGCAAGGAGCGCCGTGAGAAGAGCGAAAGCACGGAGTGGGCTTTGGTGATGTTGGAATTTGCACCTATTTATATTTATTTAGTTAGCAATCCGCTAGTTTCTTTGATTTCACCTTTTTCATTTGCTTCCAAAAGTTCGACCTACGGATGTGGTTCCTATCCCTCCGGTGATGCCAGAAAACATTTCGATATACGATTTTATCTAGTTCCTATTTTATTTATTATTCTTGCTCTGGAAGTCACCTTTTCTTTTCCTTGGGCAGTACCTCCTAACAAAATTTATTTGTTAGGATCTTTGTTCATGACGGCCTTTTATTGATTTTGACAATAGAATTTTTCTATAAATATAGGGGTCGGGAGTAGCCACTTTAGAAAAGGCAAAAGAGGGAAGGACATCAGAAATAGGGGTGCTTACAAAAATCAATTAATTCGTCATTGTAGAGCAGCAAAATGGCGCATGGATCGTACTTGAGCTGCGTCCCCAGAAGCAAAGAGTATGCCTGCGTTTGGACGAGAACACCGAAAATCTAATTCAGCTCTACGTAAGATAGCAAGAGTATGGTTGAGCAATCGACACGATATATTTGCTCACATTTTAGGCGAAGGTCAAAATTCGTAAAAACATTCTATAATTTTAGTAAGAACAAGTAGAATGAAAGATTTGCCAGGTGTGAAATCCCATCGTATTAGAGGAGTCAAGGATTTGCTGGGAATTTCGGATCATAGAAAGGGCAGATCTAAATATGATGCAAAAAGACCTAAATTGAAAATGTCTCTAGCACTTTTTAGTTGGGTGGTATGGAAGCAGCTAGCTCTTTTTCCCTTATTACGTAACCACGGCTCTCCGCTATTCTTTGCTTAGAAGGGTTTGACTTACCGCTTTCCCGAAACTAGCTAAAAAGGGGGATCGGGGTATACCTGCCAGATGAGATAGGGTTTTTTTAATAAAGCGGGGGCTGCTGTCGATATGGGCAATTTCTTAAGTTCTTTGATTGATTCCGTCCCCGAATGCTACTAAAGTTCCTCTAATTCGTCAGCCAGCTATTCTCTTTGCCAGACTTTCCCAATAGCATAAGTGATAGATATTACCGTGGAGCGGTACCTTACAATCTTCATTCCCGATTTTCCGTCTTGCCATTGCTACTTTATAGAATGCCTTTGACGAGCACCCACTCATTTTATTAACAATCAAACCTTTTCCCTGCTCTTGCATTGAGGTAAGTAAATATAGTAAAGCAAGGGAAAAATATAGTATTTACTTTATAAATCCACATAAATAGAAAGAGTACTTGCCCTTTTTAGCACAGTTACAAATATAGATAGCATGTAGTTGCAAGGCTTTGTTTCGTGAGCTAGCTACGTTTGCTTCTTCCTTCTTTTCTCTCTCTGTTTCAGATGTCAATCCAATCTCGGATTCCACCAGATTTTTTTTAATATAGCTTCTGTTGTTCCTCTTTGGCACTTACATGGTTTTTTTATTCTTTTTTTTAAGCTTCAGGGTGTAATCTTATTAAGGAACTCTGGCCTGTAAAAAAATATCTATTATAAGATCTAATCCGGCTTTCTTTGCGATATCTCCTTACGAAAAATCTATTTCGCATCTTTCAAATGGATTATGGAAAGTATAAGGTGTACTTTCATTCCTTTATCTATTCCAGCTACTTTCGTGCTTATTGAAATGAATAATCTGCAGTGGGTTTCTTTGGTTTCTTAAGTAAGATGTTTGCATAATCAATGATGTAGTAGTAAGATTTTATTTTTTCTATCTCTGTTTAGGAATCAATACCTAACTCTCGATTGAATTCATAGTGCCGTCTTTACTTCATCTGCTGTGAATGGAGCTGAGAGGCTTGCGTGCATTTCTTCAATTATTCGCCTGTTTACTTTCTCTGGTAGCCTCCGGACGGGAGCTAGGACTTCTGAGGTGAACAGGTCTCCCTATATCAGAGATGCTAACTGGTCATTACCTTGGATCCTGTTGCCGTTTGCGTAATGCAGAAACTTTATTATATTCTTCTTTTTCTCCGTTGCAAAATGATGAAAGAAACTCGTATTTCGATCTCCCGAGTCCATTAACTCTTTCTCTAGCCATTAACCCGAGTGCAAACTCTCTCAATTAAGTGTTAGAAGTAGTTACTCTTACTAGGGAGGGGAGTTTCAAGTATTTATCAGATTGACAACATTCCGCAGGTTGCATACCTCTTGCCTGTCCTTATCTATCTGTCTAAGGCTTCTTGCCAAAACTCTCTTCATTGAAGGCAGTACATGAGTATCCCTCTTATCTAAGGTATGCAGGTCATCCACATGACAAAAAAGGGTACGAAAGCAGCGAAACCTAAATATCTGTTGAAGGCGATCCCCTTAGGTCCTTTTTATTAAATTGCAATGGTGAGTATCTTTGGACCCTAAAAAGTTGTATAAGTTGGAAAATATAAATTTGCCTGTGGCATTAGCTTTTGGGCAGCTAGCGGAAGGCTCCACAGAAAGAACCTGTGGGTACTATTACGATAGAGGGCCTCGAATCTAGTTTTTTAGTCGTTTACATCTCGGTTAACAAAAATAAGCTTGAAGATCGTAAAGTTGTTAAAGCAATGCCCCAGTAAAAAGGTAGCAGAAGGTTGTTTTTCTTATTTAAAGTTGCACTCAGGTGTAGCCATTTTAAGCTAGGCGATATTCTCTGTATATACCAGTATCTTATCTATTCGATATGAACCATTCTATAAGTAAAGTCATTTCAGTTTTCCTTAAAGGATGGACTAGATAGATCTATTATGCAACCTTCTCTTCGAAGCCCACCACAAACGAATACTTCTACTCTTTATCACAGCTCCCATGCCCACGGACATCTGTCTCTAGTACAAATCTTTTACTGAAATCATGGATAACTAACAAACAAAGGGAATTAAACTTACTTAAGAACATGATTGCTTTAGCTTGTCCACATCAATGGTATTTCTTTCTTTCTTTAACAAGTTCGTGAGAGGTCTCCTAATAATATATATACAGGATTAGTTACATCTTGATCGGAGCCATGTGGAGCACAAAAAGTGAAGAGAAAGGATTTTTTTCATCACAAGATAGAAATGATGTTCCCATAGATTCCGCAAGTTAGCGATTTATACCGAAGCTTATAAAAAGCAAAGCTGAAACGGAAGCTTTCCGTACCGGCATACAACTCCTCTTTTCCGTAAGCAAAGGGGCTTTCCACGAAATAGGGAATTTCCAAAATTGTAAGACTTACAACATGTTTACTAGACTGGAATTCAAGACCTTATCTATTTGCAATTTCAACTGATCTATCACAACATGGGTTTCTAGAGGCCGAGGTCTTACCTTAGGATTAGGATCATTTTTACTTATGTCGTTTAGCATTGTTCAATGATATATTTTTATACAAAAAGTCCTATCCTGTGTGCAACATTTGTCCTTTACCTCGATCAAACCGCATGCGGAAGCTCTGTTCCTAAGAAAATAATAATAAATATGCTGGGCAGCTAGGGGCAGACCAGGGCCCTATTCTGCGCAAGGCGACGGGTTCCAGAGTGCAGGCGTCAGATAGAGTAGCAGACAAAGTGTTTTGGTATGAATTGATGTGGGAGACCCTTCCCGACTTTATGAAGGTTGTCGATCAGATTTGCGGGGATGCAGAGAAGGCCTCTTGTGTACGCGAGGTACAGCAGAAACAGGGCTGCCTTGCGGAGGCGTTGACGGAGTGAAACATGTCCGAGTTTGGTCATGTACACAAGGAACTGCCTAAACTGCATGAGGACCTGGCGAACATGAGATATGAACCATCCAGGATGGGACGGTCCTATGCAGAAATAAAGATTACTGCGCGTCTTGTCGAATTACATCACCGCGAAAGAGATAATGTGGAGACAAAGGTAACGGGTACAGTGGCTTAATAAGAATACGCGTTTCTTCCATCAGAGAGCAAGTAAACGGAAAAATAAGAATACTATAACTAGCCTTAATAGACCAGAGGGTGTTGTAACCGAAAGCCCTCAGAAGAAATAAGTTGGATGACAAATGAGTTCTTTAAACATCTCTATACTGCTGAAGGTACTTAAAGAATGGCGGATGTTCGCTCTGTCTAGAAAAGGCAATGAATAAGCTATTAAGAAAGTCTGCTTGCAGATGACGGTATGGATCAAGGGAACCCTTCTTTCTATCAGCTATACTCAAACAAATACTTTCTAAACCCATCCATTTGACAAGCAATATAGTAAAACAGATAATGGAGCAAAGCGAAGGAATGTTTAGCCGGTATATATTAATATGTAGTACGGCTGTTAAAAGAGACTGGACGAGAGCTTTGTTTTTTAAAAAGCTTACTAGAACTGAATTGCTGTGTAGTTGATTGAAAAGAGTTCCTATTTGTTTTGTTTTCATATGGTCAGTTTCACGAATGCAAGGATTTCCAACTACTCTCTGATGTAATCTCCAGTCTTATAAAGCAATGCATTAACATAGCTGAGCTAGAAGAACAATATCAATATAGCAGCAAAAAGCAAAACAGCATCCTCTAAACAATTTATGTTCCGTTTAGCTGGTTTAGTGAATATTAATCTTGCTGATTTAGAATGAGTTTGATTCTGTAGAATTGTTTTGTGCTACTTATACTGTTGTATTCAAAGTCTAGTTGCGCGTTCTTCACAGGGAAGTGATCCGTAGCCTTCAAATTAGTACATGTCTTGTTTGTTTTTTTCTATGTGATAGATTTTAAATTCAATCTTGCATACGTTTGCGTTCTTTGTTTTCTAGCTCTGGTTCAACATCTGTCCGTATACTTTTCATTATTATTGTAATTTACTTTTTTATTTGAATAGTTTCCGAAACTATTATATCTATTTGCACAAATACCTAGACGGTTTCCAATCGTTAATAAATAAAATTCTATAAGCATGTGTTAATACGCAATCCTATATGGGGCGATAAGATATTCATATAAATAAAAGGGCTTCCGCCCGAGCTTCTAAGAATAACCGTGGATGAACAACCATTTGATTCCTATCAAAGTCCGCATTTAAACCCTTATACACTAATAGGTGTAAATAAATAAATATAGTACGGCCCCTCTAGTATAGTGAGTTGGAAAGCCTGTATGCTTAATCTATGTAGAATAGGTGCTCTATTCAACAGTAAAGGATGCCCCCGAACTTTTCGAAGTATTTCCCATACAACGGGTTCCTTTTCTAAAAGGCTCTTTTTAGCAATTCTGATATTAGAAGTAGCGCGTTTCATGATTAAATCGCAAAGGAAAAATAGCTAAAAAGCCTTTTTAGCTGTTTCTATAGATAAATCCTGTAATCAAAGCGAAGGACCTACAACAATGACAGAACGCCTTGAGTAATCAACTTGTTTTCCAAGCAGAGTCTCGCGAAACCTTCTCTCTTTACTTTCAATAAAATGATTTGTATATTTTATTGTAACCAAACCTCGTTGATTGTTCTAAGTTAAAAAAGGGAAAAGTAAGGTTAGAGAGTAGAACCTGCCGGGAAGAATCCTTCACATACTAGGCCTCTCTCCAATTAATGTGTATTAAAGTTCCGGTCCATTTTATGAAGAAATATTAATACTACCTTCCATCAGTATCATTACCCGCAGGGGGCTCGTTGATTTAGTAAAGATAGACTAAGAAGGACTTTTCCTATTCAAAGCTGGCGCAGAACCTAAAGTCGGTTTAATAATATTTTATACAGGGAGGAAGGCAGCTTATTGAAAACTTCCTTTTTGGTTTACAGTTCAAATAGAGCGGGTGTCTATGTTGTTGATACTCTGAAAGATACTAACGCTATGCTACAACGCGGGAGGAGGGTTGACAATTGTGATGGGTGAGGGCCTTAGAGTTTAAAACCTACATACAGTGACTTTTAGGGGCAGCGCCCAAGGCTGGCTATGTACGAGACATCAAAGCGTTTCCCGGGCCCAAAGGTTCCATTTCCCGGCCAGATAGTCCTCAAAGGAAAAAGTAGGGCGGAGAACTAGTAAAAAGTGTGCCTGCCATTCAATTAGTAATGTGGATGATTCGCCGAAGAAATCGATTAGGTGAAACGGCTCGGCAAAGTTTGTTTATTCAGACAGGCTGCATGCAGTCATGTCATTCATAATGCATTACACTATTACTCTACCATTCTATAAATGGAAACTCTATAAGTGTCTTCACTTCACCGTAAACCCTTGCGACTAGCATGCATTGCTATGTATGCTACAACTGCAACCAGGTTTTCTGCAATTGCTGCCGAAATAGAACAGCTGCTAAATGAAATTTAAGAGCGCTTTAGAGTACGAAACTTCCTTTGAGAAGTGTTAGCTCAATAGATTTCGCAATAAAAGAAACACGGATGCGCGCTACCAGAGAGCACACAGAGGGTTTTGGAGGAGAGGCTACAAGTGCTGCGGACAAAGCATCAAGATCGTTGTTGGTGGAACATTCGATCGTCTAGTAGACTAGAATAGAAGAGTCTGTCGACTCTTTTGAGTTTTAAATAAAATAAGTGGCTTGAGACATTTGTTTTTCAGGTGTTCTTTGTCTTAGTTTGATGGAGATCTATTCTTATGCTAAGTGTCTTTGTTTGATCTATAGTGTTGTGTTTACTAGCCGCCAGTGTTTAATGCTTATGTTACTATAATAACGTCAAAATGTGTTGTAAATTCATATTTAAGTTAAAATAAAGTCGAAGGGGCTAAGTGTAGTACTGGAGATTAAGTCTTTCCAACTCTTAGTTTTCCCTTTTGAGTTTAGGCCATTTGAAATACCAAACCCTAAATCTTACTAGTTCTGTGCGTTTGTTTTACGCGAATGTGCTTTCTTATTTAGAAAAAACACTATTTAGAAAAAAATACACTAACCTGGATCATGAAAGTAAAACGCTCGCAAAGTAGATACAATTATCCCCTCACAAGCAATGAATGGATCTTACGATAAGTTGCCCGGTCTACTAGATACTGCTAATGCGAAGACACCCGGGGAAGCTCGGCCAAAAAGGTCCTTCGGGGAGTGAGTTAACCATCTATAAAATAAATTAAGAGACACATAGAAACGCGTGTGGTGCAATAGGGCAGATCGCTGTGAAGGTAGATTTGTTTATATAAGAATGATTCGCCTGATTGATCGTAGACCACTCAGTGTCCTGGAGCGAGAAGTCATGCTTTGCTGTTGATGGTCATTTCGAAAAAAAGGTTGTAATCACTTATGTTGGAAGGCTTTGTACCTGGTCTTCCAAACTCTCCTTGCCGAGGATTGAACTATCTACTTATGCAGCAACCTGGCATCTATTTTGATTAATAATGAACTGAAGCTTATGCGTTGGGCTAGAGAGTGAAGAGAAGTTCTCGCTGTTTATCATACTAGTTGCCTTGCTTAGCTTAACTTCTCTAAAGACAAAAACTCAATGAAATCTTCTCTTGGGAAAGTCAATCTTCCCAATGGAACGGCATTGTATATTTTATTCTTTGTGTTTTGTTTTTTGAGACCTTCTGGAGCTTTTAGTTGTTGTTAGCAAGGTGTTGTTGCTTTTGGAAAAGTGTTATTATTGGAGTTGTTTGGTTTCTTTTGTGTTTGGAATGTATTTTCTTTTCTTGGTGTATTGATCCTCCCAGGAATTTCTTGCTTTTTGGTGGTTTTTCGTCTTCCGCGGGGTTTTCCTTGGTTTTTTCTGGCGGTGTTCCTCGAGTTTTGGTTTTTCTTTCGCCCGTATTGTTTTTGTATGTTTGTCTTCTCTGGTTTTCTCTTCTTCTGCGCTTTTGTCGTTTTTCGTTGTCACCTCTTTGTTTCTTCTGTCTTGTTCTATCTATTTAGTTTTTTTGTCGGCTTCTACAGGACTTTTTTTGTGTTGGTTGTCTTTTGAGTGTTTTTTTTTGCTCTGTTCCTTTTGTTTTTTTGTTGTGTTTTTGTGGAAGGTTTTCTTTCTTTTTTTTGTCTTTTTTTCTTCTTTATCTCTTTTTTCTTATGTCCATTTTTATTCTATTTTCTTTCTTTAATTCTTTTTTTTTATTCTTGTTCTTTTTTCTCTTGTTTTAATTTATCTTTTTCCTATCTTCTTTTTTTGTCTTGTCTCTCTTCTTTTTCTTATTATGTTTTTTTGTTTTTCTTTTCTTAGTTGTTTTTTTTTATTTTTTATATTGCTTTCTCTTTTTTGTTGTTCCTGTGTTCGTTGTCTTCTTTCTTTTCTCTTTCTTATTTCGTGTGCGTTCTCGATCTCTTTTTTCTTTCTTTATCACCTATTCTCTTTCTCTTTGTAATTGTGTTTTTTTTTAATTCTGCTCTCTTTGTTATTATCTTAGGTGGATCCGAGGTTGTATCTTTTTCTTTTTTTGTTTTCTCTTTGTCTTTTCTCTGTTTTTTCTTTCTATTTATCAATCTTGTTCCTTGATTTCTTTTTTGTATGTCCTATGTTTCTTCTTGTCTGTTTTGTTTTCTGTTGTCTTCTTTTTCTTTCTGATTCTTTCTCCTTTGCTTCTTTTTGTTTCATTGTTTTTCTCTTTCCTGTTTCTCCTAGGATTTTCCCCTTTTCTCTTTTTTTATTCTTACTTTTTCTCTGTTTTTTTCTGTTTTGGGCAGTTTTTATTTCTTCTTTTTCCGAGAACTCTTTCTTTTCTGCTTCTTTTTTTATGTCTCTTTTTTCTTTCTTGTTTTCATTCTTTTCTATATTTTCTTTTCTCTTGTTCTTTTGTGTTGTTTCCTTTGTTTGCTCTTTTTTTCTTTTTCAAGGCCCTTACCATATTTCTTTTGCTTACTTGTTTTCTATTTTTATTTCGTTTGTTGTGCGTATTTGTGGATTATATGGTTTTCCTTGCTAGGTGGGCCTTGTTGCCTGTGTAGTCTTGGGAGGATTTGGTGGATATTCGAACCTAGAATATCTTTTTTAAAAAGGAGTGATGCACTTAGGGATCCCTTTGTTGTTTAGTTGGTTGTGTTGCAGCAATTCTTTTGTTTTATATTTAAATGATTATATTGACTATAACAATTTCATGATTTATTAGAATTATCCATATTTATATTATATTTATTTTACATTGTCTATTTGCACGAAACTATTGATTTAGCTTAATTTTGTTTTTAAATAATTATATATTTCCTAAACTTGCATTTATTTATAGTGGGAGTACATCATATTTTATTTTTGCATTTTCATTTATTTTTTTGTTTAATAAACTAAGTATAAGTCTGGAATATTCTAATCTCTTTTTGTTGTTGGAATTCTTCTTTTTTTCTTTTGTTTCTGTTCTTCTTCTCTTGTTCTTTCTTTGGTTTTTTCTTTCCTTTTATTTTTCTGTTTTCTTCTTTTTTTTTGTTTTCTATTTTTCACGGTTTCGCTTATTTCTTTCTTTTTTGCAATTTCTCTTTTTTTCTTCTTTCTTGTGCTCTTTTCCTCTTTCCGATCGACTTTCCTTTTTTCTTTTCTTGTTTTTTCTTTTGTCTTCTTTTCTTTTTCTGTTTTTTTCTTGTAGCATTTTTTTCTATTTCTTTCTGTTTTTCTTCTTTTTTTAATTTTCCCTCTTTCTGACAATGACATAGGTTTTCTTTTTTCTTACTGTTTTTTCTAATTTTTGTTTCTTTTTCGGACTTGTTTTTTAATTTTTTTCTTCGATCCTTGGATCTTACCCTTTATCTGGTGCTCTGGGTTTTTATTCTCTTAGAATCTAGTGGTGTCGTTGTGGATTGAAGAATTTTCTTTCCTCTGTCTGCTCCCTGATTTGTCTTTTTTTGTTTTCCTCTCTTCTTTTTTTTCTTTCTCTCTGATTTTATATTTTGATTCTTCTTTTTCTTTCTTTTGTTCTTTCTTGTTTTTTTATTTTCTTTGATTATTTTGCTTGTTTTCTTCTCTGATTCTTTTTCTTTGCTCTACTCTTTCTTTTTTCTGTTCTTTTTTGTTTGATTCTTTTCTTTTGGATTTTTCTTTTTATGAACTTATGTTTTTCTGTCTCTGCCTTTTAGGCTTTCTTCTATATAGATGTCTTTTTTCTTTTTGAAATCTTTTTTTCTTTGTCTTTTTATCTTATTCCTTTTTTTGTTTCCGTCTCTCTTTTTCTTTTCTCGCTTTTTTTATGCTCTCTTTCCTCTCATCTCTCTTTAACTTTTTGCTCTATTCTATTTCTTCTTTTTCTGATTCTCTTTTCCTTTCTAATTTTTCTTTTCTGCTCCTCTTGCTTTTTGATTCTTTCTTTTATTTCTTCGTTTTCTTTCTTTTCTGTCCTAATTCAAAATATATGCTTTAAATCGGGTTATCAATGTACAATCACAAGGAAGCTTTTATTTTCTTTCTTTTTTTCCTAAATGAACTTTTTCCTTTTCTGGTTATCCGCGTACTTTTTTTTCTTTCTTTTCTTGTGTTTGGGTAGAGGTGGTGTCTTTTTCTTTCTCTGTATCCAAACAATTTTTTTCTATCTGTTCTTTGTTTTTACACTTTCCTTGGAGATCTTGGTCAAAGTTGAAAATTCTTTTTCTTTATTTTATAAAGTGGGAAAGAACGAAGGGACACTGGTATTTGTTCTAGCTTGCAAATTGTCGGGACCTCTTGCAGGAGTGGGAAGGGCAAAAGGGTACACTTAGATATCTTTTTTTCAATTCTATAAAATGTTTTTCCTTGGTGGATCTCTTTTATGCAATCCGACAAAGGCATTGCGCTTCTCGAAGAAATAGATGCAACTAAAGAATCGGAGCCCTGATCTGCGTCCTTAGAGAGAATTTTGCTATAGTTAATCCTAGAGTCAAAGCTTAATTGTTAGTTGGAAGCCTTGAAGAATTCGATTTGATTGCTTAATGATTCTCTTTCTGTCTGCCGGAATTCCTCTTTTTCCTAGACTAGTCTTTTCTTTTATCTGTTTCTTCTTTTTCTCTTCTCTGATTTCCTGTTTCTCTTTCTTTTTTCTCTTCTTCTTCTGCTTATTGTCTTCTCTCTTTTTCTTTGGTTTTTTTCTTGTTCTTCTTTCTTTGTCTTTTCTTGTTTTGTTCTTTACTCTTTCCTTTTTCTCTTGCTTTCTTCTTTTTTCCTGTTCCTTCTTTCTTTTTTTTTCTGCTTTCGACGTTTTTCTCTAATGCATTTCTTTCAATTAATGGGATGAGGTCGGGTAAATTATAGTTTTCTCTGCACGCATGAGTGGATGCTGAAAAGTTGGTTATTTGCTTGATTCAAAAGTTTGGTGTGGGGTAGATATCTCTTGCTTGGCAGTCTGCGTTGAATGTACGAATCGGTTCCTTAAGTAGCGTAGGTTTTCATAGTTGATTTGAGAAGTTTTGTTTTAATTTGTTTTGTCTTTTCATTGCTGCAATTCCTTGGATAGAGAGTTTGGTCTCGGTCAGAGTTTTTTCTTTTGCATTTTTGGTCTTCTTCTTTCTTGTTCTTCTTTTCTTTTCGTCTGATTTTTTTTTTGAATTCTTTATCTTTTTCATGTTTTCTTTTTTTTCTTTTACTGGTTTTCTCTTTTTGACACTTTTATTTGCATTTTTCTCTTTTGTGATCTTCGTCTTTCTCTCTTTTTTGTTGTCTTTTTTCTTTCTTTATTTTTTGTATTTCTACTCTTTCTGTTATTTCTCTGCTTTTTTTTGAGCTTTTGACTTCTTCTTTCTTTATTTTTCGTTCATTTTCTTTTTCTTTGGTTTTTTCTCCCGTTCTTTTGGAACCTTCATCTTCTTCCTCTTGTTTTTTCTTCTTTTTCTGGTTCTCATTCTTCTTTCTCTTTTGTTTTCTTTTTTTCTGTCTGTGTTCTTGTTCCTTTAGAACTTTCTTTTCTATTTGTTTCTGTTTTTTCTCTTTCTTGTTCTTCTGTTCTGTTTGTTTTTCTTTGACTTTTTACTTTCTCTCCATTTGTCTTTTCTTCTTTGTTCATGTCTGTGAGTTTCATTTTTTTGGAAGCTTTTTTTCTGGCCTTGTCGTTCTTTCATCACGTTCTTTTTATTCATTTTTTTTCTTTTGTCATTTTCGTTTGCTTTGGTTCTAGTTCTCTTTATTCTGGAACCTTCTTTCTGTCGGTTTTGTGATTCTCTCTTTTTCTTTACTTTCCGGACCACATTTGTCTCTACTTTTACTTAGGACCTTAAGTTTGGTTTTTCTTTTTCCTTATTGTTTTCATCCCCGTTCTTTCCGCACTTTTGGATTCATTATCTTTTGATTCATGATCTTCTTTCTCTTGTTTTCTCTTTTCCTCTTCTTCTCGTGCTTGTTTTTCTGGAACTTTGGCTTGGTGATTTTGTTTCCATTTCTTTCTTTTATTCTTTCTTCTTTTCTCTCGTTCTCTTGTGTTTCCATCTCTTTCTTTTTGCTCCTATCTTTTTTTGCTCCTATCTTTTTTTGTTCTCTTCTTCTGTCTTTTGGTTTCTTTTTTTTTCTTTTATCTTTTGGTATTTTATTTTCTCTTCTGCAACTTTTATCATTTTTGCTCTTTTTCCTTTATTATCTTTGTCTTCTTCTCTCTTTGTCTTTGTTCTTTTTTTTTTTTACTTTCCGAACTTTTTTTCTCTCTGTTTCTTTCTTCTTCTTCTTTGTCTTATCTTCTTGTTGTTGTTCTTTACTTCTCTTCTTTTTCTTTTCCTCTCTTTTGTTTATCTTCTTTCTCTGGTTTTTTCTTATCTCTTGCCTTGTTTTCTTGTGCTTTTCTTTTCTTTGTTTCTTTCAGAATTTTCTCTCTTTCTTTCCCGTTTTTTCCGAAACCTTTTTCTTTTTTATCTCTTTCTTCTGCGGACTTCTGTTTTTGTTCCTCGTTTCTATCTCTCCTTGTTCTTTTTCTTTTCTTGTTCTTTTTTCGGCCTCCCCTTTTCTATTTTTTCACTTTCTTCCCTGCTTGCATTTCTACTTTCTGCTCGATGATTTTTTGTATTCTTTCTTGCTCTTTCCTTGTTGTCTCTCTCTGTCTTCTTCTTTCTCTTGTTTTCTCTTTCTTCTTTTATGTCTTTTTTCTCTTGTTGTTGTTTTTTTGTTTCTTCTTCTTGTTTTTTTTCTTTTTCTCTCTTGTTGTATTCTCTTTGTTCTTCTCTCTCTTCTTGTTTTTTTGTTGTTTGTTCTTTCTTAATTTCTTTTCATGTTCTTCTTTCTGGTAATGGATTTCGAGAGGTTTTTGTTGTATTAGGCTATGCTAGGACGTGGTCTCTTTTGTGTGATTGTAAGTTTCAAAGTTTGTTATTGGCAGTAAGAAAATTTCTCTGTTTTTAGGCAACTGTTTGTTATTCTAAATCTGGATGAATTGTCATTTAGCCGATTTCTTTTTGATTGTGTTATTGTTATTTTGTTAGACTTCTGATTCTGGGCCTGGTTCTTGGTTGAAATGATCGGCTTCTTGTCTTTTACTTTGTCTCTCTTTTTTTGCTTCTCTTTTCTGTTTTTGTTTTCTTCTTGTTTTTTCGTATTGTTTCTGTTTGTTGTGCTTTTTCTATCGTTTTGGTTTCTTTCTTTCGTGCTTGTTCTCTTTTTTCTTTTTTTCTTTTGCATCTTTCTCTTTTCTGTGTTTTTCATATTTTTTGACTTTATTTTGTTTGTTTCTTCTTGTTTTTTGTTTGGACTCTCTCCTCTTTTTTGCTTTCTGGTTTTTTCGGTTTCTTTCTTTTCTTTTTCTCTGGTTGTGCTTGCACTTTCTTTAGGATCTTTTTCCTTTGGGACTCCCCTTTTCTGTTTATTTTTCCGAACCTTCTGACCTCTTTTTTTTGTTCTTTGTCTTTCTTATTCTTTCTTTTTGTTTTTTTCCTTCTTATTCTTTCTTTTTGTTTCTTTTCTTTGTCTGTCTTCTTTTTTCTTTCTTGTGTTTTTTGTTTTTCCGATCTTATTTTTTCCTATCTTGTTTTTTCTTTGTCTTCTTATTTTCTTTTTTCTTCTCTTTGTTGCTCTTTCTTTTGCTTTTCTTTTATTAGTTTTTGTCTTTTTTCTGTTTCTTTCCTCTCTATTTTGCTTTTTGTTTCCTTTCTTTCTCTAGTTCTCGCTTTTTTCTTTCTTTCTTGTGTTTTTTGTTTTTCTTTCTTTTTCCACGAATATTCCTTGCTTTTCTTCTTTACGAATTTTCTTTTTCCTGTCTTTCTTGTTCTTTTCCTATTTCTTCTCTTACTCTCTTTTTTTCTCATATTTTGACTTTATCTTCTTTGTTTCTTTTTGTTTTTTGTTTGGATTCTCCCTCCGTTCTCTTTTTTCTCCTTTTGGTTTTTGGTCTCTTTCTTTCTTTGGATTTTTTTTTCTTGTTCTTCTCTTTGTTCCTCTTATTTTTTGTCTCTTTCCTCTTATTCTTTTTATCTTTTTATAATATTGGTACTTTCCATTTCTGCTCTCTTTCTTTCATCGTTTTCTTATTGTTGTTATTCTATCTTTTTTCTTTTTTTTTATCCATCATGAATTTTATGGTACTCCGGGGGCTAATATTCTTTGTGAGTTGGTATTTTTTCTATGTTTGATTGGTTGTTCTTTCTAGAGATGGGGTTTGTTCTTTGTCTTATTTTTCCTTTCTTTCTATTTTTGCTTTCTTTTGTTCTGTTTCTTTTCCTTCTCATGTTCTCTTCTCTTTGTTTTTTCTCTTTTTTGATTGCTACTTTTTTTATTGTTTTTTCGATCTTTCTTTTGTTGTTTCTTGGCTTTTGTTTCTTCTTTATTTTTGTTTTTTCTGCTTGCTTTCTGTTTTTTTTTGACTTGCTTTTTCTTTTCAATTTCCAATCCGTGTTATTTTATTCGGAGACTTTTTCTCTTTGTTATGTTTGTCTAATTTTGGAAAAGGTTTTCTGTTGGGTTCTATTTGTCATTTCTCTCTTTTCTGTTTTTTGCATTTCGATTCTTCTTTTGTTTTTTCGACTACTATTTGTTCTTGGACTTCTTTCTTTGTCTCTTTTCCCTGTTTTTTCCTTCTTCTTCTTTCTCATCTTTCTTTTCTTTCCGGATTCTTTTTTCTTTCTATCTCTTCTTTTTTCTGCTCTCTATTTTTCTGGATTCCATGCTTCTGTTTTTGTTTGTTTTCGAGAAGTAGTCAGAAGGAACCTATTTTTCTTCTTCATTTTTGACTTTTTTCTTTGTCTGACTTTTCGTCTTTTCTCTTTCTGTTTTTCAGCTGGCTTAGTCTGCTGGGAGATCTCTTCTTTCACAAGGACCTCCCCCCTGCGTCTGAGTGCCGCGGGCGGTTTGGGTCCAGGGGTTCTCCTCTAATCAGGACGTGCTCTAGAGTTTCTTTTACGCTAATTGGTTTCACAGGGCATTCTTTTTGATGATCCGGATCCAATATAGTATTTAGGTTCTTCCTTTCTGCCCTCCTCTTCTTGCTGCGCTCTCGTATCTGCGTCAAGTGCTCTTTGGTTTCTAGCCAAATTCTATCTTTCGTAGAGTACTTGCCACGTCTCGTGTCGCACCTCGTTGTCCCTCTGTCTTGCCTGCTGCCTCTCTTCCTAGTCCTGCTGGCCTTCGGTAAGCTTATAACGAATCTCCTCCTCAGAAGGCCTAATAAAAGGGGCTTATAATAGGGTTTCCTTCCATGTTGAAGGCTCAGGCCGGGGCGGCTTCCTCTAATTTCACTGTCATGTGACAAATTCTCTTTTAATATTTCCGGTGTATAGGTTCAGCTTCGATCGAAATCATCTTTTCAATGTTCGCTAGACCCAACCATTTATCTTACAGTTGCTATCGCTTAGTTCATTGTAAGAAAGGGCCTAAGGTACTTATAATCCTTACCTACACTCTTCCATAGCATCCTAGGCTACCTGTTGTTGGTAAGTCGATTATTCCCAAAGTACTATGGTTATTCAATAGGGTTCGCGTTGGTATTAGTAGTGCTTCTTGTGAATTGGCGTAAGGTTTCCTACTTTCAAGTACACTAGCTGCCTAGGAGTTAAGACTATTTGGGAGCAGTGCGTCCGCCTCGGATGAACGCCTTGGCAGGTCGGATTCTCAGCCTCTCTTAGGAGCAAGAGACTTTGCGTCCACGCTAGTCCCTAGGGAGTCCTCGGAAGTAATAGGTTCCTCAAAACGAGGCTTGTTCTTTTCCTTGTACGTTTTAGTTCCCCAGAAATCCACAACGGGAGCATCTCAATAGACGTCCCTTTTGCGGGGGTGCGTTCGTAAAATAAACGCGGAAAGGCCTCCGAAGAATAGGGGGTTGGTAGTAGAGCTAAAGTCCCTGGTCTTCTTTCTTTTCTCCTTTGATCTCTCGGTTTCGGATAATATTTTATATAACATCCCAAGGATCTCTGGAAAGATAGCTAAATACAAAAGAAAAATTTCATCGCTTTTTACGGAATTCGCTTAAACGAGAATGGGGAGCGGACGGAAGCTTCTTAGTAAATTTGGATGCTACTTTAGATGGAAGGAAAGAAACCGAAAGCAAGACGTGTTCCCTCACTTCTGAGAGGAGTGAGCTGTGGCATGACTATGACATACGAGATTTCTGCTCCCATTCCTCTTGTGTTGTGAAGGGTGGAAGAATAGGGGCCAGGGTTTCTATGTTTCTATTTTTAAAGATGAAGCGGAAGGAAACTCCTGGGTCACAAGTTCTTTTTTTGCCTTCTGATTCTCCTCCTTCTCTGTATACAGAGGCAATAGAAGTAAGCAGTAGTATGGCCGTCGGATGTGAGATCTCTTCCTTAGGGCAAAGGTCTGATAGCAACACCGTGTACAAAACCACTTCTCTAGGCTCTTGCTCGCTATTTTCCCTACGGGAGTTTGCAAGCATTCTTTGTTTCTATCTTGGACTTATATAAGGAAAGCATACACAAGTGCTTTTTATAGCTTTGCGAAGGACGTGGGGTTTTACTTAGAAAAGTTCGCAGTAAATTTGGGAGACTACAATAAGGTTCGTTGGAAGCAGTTTTTCAGACGTGTCTCCTCTGGATCCTTGTGATTGCTATTGCTTTTGAGAGGAGACACCCTCTTTTCTTCTTAGTGGTGCTTGTTTTTTGTTTTTCTATTCTTCTCTGATCCTCTTTTTTTTGATTCCTTTTCTTTCTTTTTTGCATTCTTTTGCCGCCTTTCCTTCTTTGTTTTTTCTTTTTTTCTCTCTAGTCTCTTCTTTCTTGTTTTCTTTTCTATCTGTTTTTTTATCTTTTGTCTGTTCTTTGACTTTCTCTTTTCTTTCTCCTTTTGTTTTTTTGTTCTTCTCTCGCTTCTTGTTCTTCTCGATTTTATGTCTTTTTTTTCTTGTGATCTTTGATTCTCTTGTTCTCGCTCTTCTTTCTCTTTCTTTGTTTTCCTCTCCTTTCTCTTCTTCTTGTTCTGATTCTTCTGGAATCTGGTTTTTTCTTTTTCTGTCTCTTCCTTCTGTCTTGTTTTCTCTCTCCTTTCTTTTTTCTTTCTCTTTTTATTCTTTTAGTTTCTTCTTTCTTAACTTTTTTTTTCTCCTTCATCCCTGTTTTTTCTTCTTTCTCTTTTTCCTTGTTCTGTCTTGTTTTTTCCGAACCTTCTTTTTTTCGGAGAAAGGTGCTCACGGGGGCATACTGTTTGGCGGGGGAAGATGGTGGGATTTTCACAAACAGAGCTGCCCGGCGATGTTCTAAAGACAAATTTTGGCGCAGGCGGATCTTTGCCGTTTAAAAGTCAGTAGCTCTTCTCGAGAAAGGGGTTGGCCCGGGTTTGAAGAGGGTGTTTCCTCTGGATCTGGTTCGACGACAGAAGGGACTTACTCTGTTGAGGTCGTGCCGCGGCTCGGGTACCCTTCGGTTGCAGATTTTCTCTTTCTAGTTTTGGCGCGGGCATTTTCCTCTTCTTTTTCTGTCTTTCGCTCTCGTTTTTCCGGAACCTTCTGCCTCTCTTTCTCGTTCTTGTGTAAGTTTCTGTCTTTTTATTTCTTTCATCACGTTCTGATTATTCTTCATCTCCTTCTTTTCTTTCTCTTCTAATTCTCTCTTCTCTTTCTTTTTCTTCTTTTTGTTTGGAAAACTCCTTTTTCTTCTCCTTGATTTTTTCGAATTCTTTTGCCGAATTTTCTTTCTTTTCTTTTTGTTTTTTCATCTCTTTGTTTTTTCTCTTCTTTCTCTTTGTTCTTGTTTATTTTGTTTGTTAACTTTTTGTTTTTTCTTATGATCATAAATTTCTTTTTCTTTTGTAGTTTTGGGTGCACTTGCATTGTCGCATCCTGAAATAGGTCTTAAAAAAGGGGAAAGTTGTATTTTTTACAAGTACTTTATTTGTGTCTGATTGGTGGGTTGGAAGGTAGGCATAGAATTCGGTTGGATTCTTCTTTATCTTTATGTTTTTCTTTCGCTTGAGCTAAAAATGAGAGACTTGGAGCTTATTGAAGCAAAAGTAGTGCAAGGAGTTTGTTTTCTTTCTTCGACTTTTTCTTTTTTTTCTATCTTTCTTTTATTGATTTCTTTGTTTGCCTTTTCTCTCTTTATCTCTCCTCTTGTTTTCTTTCTGTCTACTCTCTTTCTTCTCTTAGTTTGATTTCGTTTTGTTCCCTTTCTTCTCTCTTTCTTTTGTTGTCTTCTTCTATTTCTTTCTTTCCTCTTTCTTTTATTGTCTTTTCTTTCTCTTTGGTTTTTTTCTCTTTATTTTTTCTTGATTGATAGTTCTGGTTTTTTCTTGTTTGTTTTTTTTCTCTATCTTTCTTCTTTCTCTCGGATCCTTGCTTGTTCTTTTGGAACCTTCTTTTTTTCTTGTTCTCTTGGATTATTTTTCTGCTTCCTTTTTTTCTTTTTTCTGTCTCCGGATTCTCCTTGTTCTATTTTTGTCTCTTATTTTTTCTCTCCTGTCTCTCTTTTCTTTCTTTCTTTTTGTTCTATCTTTCTATAAGTAATTAGAGGATTGCACTTTCTGTTCTTTCTTTTTCTTGCTTCTGATTGTTCTTCTCTTTTTTTCGGATTCTTTCTTTTTCTTTCTTGTGCTTTTTATCCCTTTCCTCTTGTTTTTCTTTCTCTTTTTTTGGAACTGTCTCTTTTTTTCTCGTGCATTGCTTCTTTCTTTTTTTGTTGGACCAGAAGTTTCTTTTTCACGTTTTCTTCTTCATTTGATTTTTTCTTTTATTTTCTTTCATCTCTTTTTCGTCTCCTCTTTCTATTTTTTCTCATTATTTTTTTCTTTCTTTTGTTTCTCTCCTCTCTCTTCTGCTCTTGTTTGCTCTTTTCTCTTTTTCTTTTTCGGACTCTTTCTTTTCTATTTTTTTGTTTTCTTTTTCTGCTTCTTTTGGGGGGATTCATTCTTTGTATTGTTGTTTTTTTTTCTTTCTTCCTTTTTCTTGTTTTTTTTGGAACCCTTTTTTTATGCTCGTTTTTTCATTACACTCTTCTTGATCTGATTTTTTCTCTTCTTTCTTCTCTTGTCTTTTTTCTCTGGCTCTCTTTCTTTCCTCTGCTTTCTTCTGTTTGTTCTTTTCTATGATTCTTCTCTCTTTCTTTTTTTTATTCTGTCTTTCTTTTCTATTCTTTTCTCCGTCTATTTTTTCCTCTTTTTGTATCTTTTCTTTTTCTCTTCCTATTTCTTTTTTCTGCTCTCTTTGCTTTCTTCTCTGTTTTTTTGTGTGTTGTAATTTTGGGAGTAGAGTAATAAGGTAATTGTTATGCAGGGATTCTGTGATCATTTCTTGTCTTCTTTCTTCTTGTGATTTTAGATATTGTCTATTTTACTTTTATTCTTGTATTCTTTTTGTATTTTATAGTTGTTCTTATTAAGTTTTCTTTGTTTGTTTAATTACTTGTCTGTTTGTTTGTTTGGGTTTATTCTATGTTTTTCTTTGTTTGTTTGCATGGTTTGTATTTTTTCTTTGGTTTAAAGATGAGGAAGGCCGGGATTAGATCGACACTTTTCCTATTCTGTTATCTTTTCGGATGGATAATCTACTTTTCTTTCTTCTTATTTTTTCTCTTCTTAGTGGATTTCTTTGTGGATGACTGGCTTTGCGACTGAGCCACTTTCTTTCTTTTTGCGACTGCGTGATTCATTTTTACTACTTTGGCTAGTCTATTCTCACTAAGCTAGGCTGTATTATGATTAATAATAGGAAGATTTATTGTATTCGATCTATACTCCATTCTCAGATTCTTTGTTTTTTTGTTCTTTATCTGGATTCTTGTTCTTTTTTTCTCCTATTTTTCTCTTCTCTTGTTCTTCTTTCCTTTCTTTTTTTGTGCTTTTCTTGCTTTCTTTTTGTTCTTTATTTCTCTCTTTCTGTTTCTCTTTTTCTTTGTTTCTGGTTTTCGGATGGGATTTTTCCGGATACCAAGAGTAAATTTCGTAGTATGAGGTTGGGATTGTTCTTTATGTTATTTTATTTCTTTTGCTTTCTCTCTTTTCTTGTGTTTTCTTTTTCTTGTGCTCCTCTTTCCTCTGTCTTCTCTCCACTTTTCCCCTCTCTTTTAAGCAAACTCTCTTTTCTTCTTGTTCGTTCTCCATCTTGCTCTCTTTTTTTCTTTCTTTTCTCGCTCTTTCTTCTGTCTTTCTCTTTTTTCTCTTCTTTTTCTTTCTTGTTCTCTTTTCTCTATCTTTCCGAACCTTTTTGCTCTCTGTTTTCCTTTTTCTTCTTGTTCTTTTTATTATTCTGTGCTCTTTCTCTTATTTTTTTCTTTTCCTGTCTCTTTTTTTCTCTGTCTTTCTCTTTTTCTTTTTTCGTTTCTTCTTTTGTTATCTCTGGTTTTTCCTTCTGCTTCTTCTCCTTTCTCTTTTTTCCTTTTCTTTCTTTTTTCTTTCGGTTCTCGTTCTTTCTTCACTTTTCTCTCCTCTCTCTTTCTTCTCATTTTCTTTCATCACCTTCTTTCTTTTTCTTTTATCACTCTTCTTTTTGTTTTTTTCTCTTGCTCTCTTTCTGGAATCCTCTTTTTTCGTTCTTTTGGAAACTTATTCCCCGGGGTCTCTATTTCTTTCCTTGCGTTCTTTCCCCTCTCTTTTTTTTCTTTCTATCGGATTTTTGTTCTTCTTTCTTTTCTGCTCTTTTTTTCTCTTGTTTTCTCTTTCTTTCTCTCCAACTGACTTTTTATTCCTTTTGATTCTTGTTCTGCTTTCTCTTTCTTTCCTATTTTCTTCTCTTTGTCTACTGATTCTGTTTTTATGTATTTGTGTGTTTGTCGTTTTGGTATTTGAGTTAAGAGTTGTGCAGGAGGCCCTTCTCTTATCGACTACTTATTATATTCTGATATTCTATCTAATACTTGTATGCTTTCCTCTTTTCTTTACATCTCTTTGCATTATTCCCATATTGTCTTGTATTAAATTGTTTGCTTGTGAGTGGTTTTCGTTTTCTTTGTTAGTTAGTAGTAGCGGATTTTTCTACTTGTTTGTCTTTGTTAGCTCCACCTATTTTTTGTTATTTCATTGTTTGTATTGTTTTTTCTTTAGTGTTTTAGAGTAGGTAGTAAGACAGAGATTGTCTGGACTGTATCTGTTTTCTCTTATTTCGATAACTGTTTTTCGCTACCTGCTTTTTTTGTGGATCTATCTCTCGTTAATTCCTTCCTGGATTGTCTTTCGGAATTTCTTTCTGTCTGCAAAGGGTGGCTCTTGACTCTACTTTTCTACGTAATTGTGGAGGACTTCTTTCTAGGATTGGATGGGGAGAGATGCTTTTTGAATCTCGTGGCTTGTTTCTGTTCTCTACTCTTTCTTCTTCATTCGGGACTTCTTTCTATCTGTACGCAAGAACTGGGTTGCTAGTTTGACTCGGAGTTTTCTTCGACCCGTAGGATGGTTCGTCTTTTTTCTCTTTCTTTCTGCTCTTTTATACGGACCTCGGTCCTTTGCTTTGGCCCCCTCTCTTTCTGCTCCTCTCTTTTTTTGTCTTGTTCTCTTTTTCCTCTTTCTCTGTTTTCTTCTCTGGTGTACTCGACTCTTTCTTCTGCTCTCTTTTCTCTGTCTGTTCTTGTCTTCTTGTTCTTTCTCTTTTTTCTGGTTGTTCTTTTCTTTCTATCTTCTCTCTCTTGCTCGGTTTTTTTCTTGTCTCCTGCTTTCTTTATTCTGCTTTCCTTTTCCTGTTTTCTTTCTTTCTTGTTACTTGTTTTCTGTCTTTCTCTGTCTTCTTTCTTTTTTTCTATCTCTTTTTTCCGGAGCTCCTCTTTCTTCTTTTTCTTTGCCTACTCTCTCTTCCTTTCTTTCTCTGTTTTTTCTTGTTCTTCTTTTCTCTCCTCTTTCTTTTGTTCTTTTTCGTTTTCTGCGATCTGGTCCGAACCCTCTTTTTATTGTTCTTTTTGTTCTTCTTTCTTTTTTTGTTCTTTTTCTCTTCTCCGGATTTCCTGCTTCTCTGATTCTGTTTTTGTCTGTTGTTATTTTTTGTGTTGTATTTTTGTTAGTGGAGTGAGGGTGAGTCAGAATGTTTTCGTGTTGCTGTCTGGATTCTTTGATCGACTTCTTTTTTTTCTATTTTTTCTTTTGTATTTGAAATGGACGACAACAAATGTTTCTTTCTTCTATTATCTAGTTAGTTGCCCTTGACCCCTTATTAGGTCTTGTTTTCCTTATTTCTTTTTGTGTGTTTCCTCGAGATTGGTTCTTGGTTTCGTTAGTAAGTTAGTACTTGTTTGCTTGTTTTTGTTTGTTAGATCTCTTTTTTTCTTTTGTTTCTTTTTCTGCTTCTTTCTCTCTTTTCCTCTTTTTTTGTTTCTCTTTTATCTCTTGTTCTTCTTTCTCTCTTTTCTGCTCCTTCTTTTTTTGCATTGTTTGTTTTGTGCTTTATTTTTGGAGTATATGGAGAAATAATACATGGCTAGGCAGGACTGGTTCTTTTGCTAGGTGTCAATTTCTGCCTTCTATCTAGAAGCCATTTTTCTTATCTAGAGTCAATTCTTCCGGACTCTCCATTCGATTCACTGTCCGCAAAGATTGGATTCATTGCCTTCTATCTTTCTAGAGTCAATTATCTAGAAGCAATAGATTCAGGCGTTGACGGAGATCTTTCTCTACTCCGATCTCTAGTTTCTTGGTTGACGGGGATCTTTCTAGATTCTATTGTTCTTGACTCTCTTTCTTTTCTTTGTTGACGGGAATCTTTGTCTCTGTATCTCGCTGGGTGTTAGTCTCTGTCTCTAGCAGTTTACTATCTTTCTATACGTCATTAGCTCTGATCGAATTAGTGACTTGGTCTGCCTGGGATTTCTTCTTCTTCTTTTTGGAAGGGGACTCTTGTTTGTGAACTCGCTTGTAGATGATTGTATTTGTGACGTAGGACTAATGCCAAGTATTCCCTCACGGACTCTTTCTTTCTTTATATAAGGTGACCCCTCTTTGTTTTTTCCTAGCTTTCTCTTTCTTTTTCTCCTCTCTCTCTTTTCATGTTCTTGTCTTTTTCTGTGTTAGAATGGAATGTAGGAGAATTTCTGTTCTCTTTCTTCCTTTTTCCTACTGTTGTTCTTTCTTTTTTGTTTTTCTGCTTTCTGTTTCTTCTTGTTATTTTCTCTTCTGCTTTCTTTTTCGTTCTGTTTTTTCTTTATTGGTTTACGGAGATATTTCTATACGACATTCCACATGTTCTTTTTTTTTTTCTTTCTCTTTGTTTCTTTTTTGTTGATTCCTGTTTTTCTTGCTTCTTGTTCTCTTCTTCATTCCCGGATTCTTTCTTCCTCTTTTTTCTTATTCATTCTGCGTTTTCTTTGTTTCTTTTTTCTTGTTCTTTCCTCTATTCTTTCTTGTACTTTTTGTTAAGAACTGTGTAGCTTCTTTTTCGTTGTACTTGCTATAAAGAAGTGGGAACTCTTTTTTTAGGCAAGATTTTTGCAGGGAAGAGGAGGATTTCGATTTTATTTGTACAGTTAGACTCTTTTCCGTGTTGTCGGTTTCTGATTGTGTAGAAGTGGGAACTCTTTCTATACGTGAGAGCATCGATTGGACTTGATTGTTTTCTTTCATTATTCTTTTTTATCTTTTTGGATTGGTTTTTTGATTCTCTTTCTATACGTCATTTCTTCTTGTCTTTTTGGATTGCTTTATTTCTTGCTTTTGGGAAAAAGGAAATGGACGACAACGAAATGTGCTTCTTTTTTCCTCTTTGTTTTCTCTTTTGTTTGAGAAATAGACGACAACAAAAAAAGTATCTCTTCTTTCGAGCTTTGTTCTTGTTGCTCGAGACTGGAACTCTTCTTTCTTTTCTCTGTTTTTTTGTTCTCTCTCTTTCTTATTCTTTCTTCTCTTCCTCCTTTCTTTTTTCTCTGTTTTTTTGTTTTCTCTTGTTCTTTCTTTGGAATCTTTCTTCTTCTTTTTTCGGACTCTTTCTTTTGGAATTTTTTGTGTTGTTCTTTTTCTGCTTTTTCTTCTTTGTTTCGTTCTTTCCTTCTTCTTCTTCTTTTGGAACCTTCTTGCTTTCGTTCTCGTTCTGACGGAACCTTTTCTTTCTTACTTTTTCTCTTCTTTATTCTTCTTTCTCTCACGTGCCCTTACGGACTCTGCTTCGTGTTTCTTTTTCTTTCTTTTTACTTGTTCTTCTCTTTTCTCTTGGCACCTTCTCTTTTTTCTCTCGTTCTTTTTGATCCTCGAACTCTTCCACTCTAGTTTTTTCTCGTTCTTCTGGAACCTTCTTTCTTTCTTTCTTTGTCGTGATTTTCTCCTATCTTCTCTCTGTCTTCTCTCTCTCTCTCTTTTTTTCTTTTCTTCTTTGTTCTCGGACTTCTGTTCTTGTTCCTCGTTTTTCTTTCTTTGCGTTTCTTTTTATTGATTGTTGTTCTTTGTTTTCTCTGTCTTCTGTTATTTTTTTCTTCTTTCTTGTTCTGCTTTCTTCAGATTCTTTCTTTTTCTTCTTGCTTTGTCTTTTTTGGTTTTTTCTTTCTGTTTTTCTCTTTTTTCTTCTTGTTGTTTTTTCTTTGTTGCTCTGTCTTTTTGTCCTCTTCCCTCTTTCTTCTGATTATCCTCTTTTTTTCCTCTTCTCTCAGCTTTCTCTTGTAATTTTGTTTTCTCTTTGTTTTTGATTTCTTGTTCTTCTTTTTCTGTAATTTCTGCTAGTTTCCGTTGAGTTCTGTTGTATTTGGCTAGTATAGGACGTGTTTTCTTGTGAGTTTCCGAGTTTGTTGTTGGAAGTTTTCATGTGTACATTTAGTGTAAGTGGTTGTTAGTGATTATTGTGAATTTGTATGCATTGTCATTTAGCGGAATTCTTTTTTGTTTTATCTGCTCTTTCTGTCTTGTTTTGTTCTTTTTCTCTCTCCTCTTTTTGTTTTTATTCTCTCTTTTTTCTCCTCATGTTTTGTTTTCCTTTCTTTTTTTCTCTTTCTTTTTCCGCGTGCCTTTCTTTTTTCTTTCTTTCTTTTTTCTTTGTTTTTCTTCTTTCTGGTTTTCATTTTTTTGCTTTTCTTGTTATTTTTTTCTGTGAGTCTGCTTGTTGATTTAGGATTTGGTTAGGATCTGCTTTGTTCTCAGTGAGTGGAAGGTTTTTAGCGTGTTAATGTCAGTTTGACAGGTTCCTCTTAGTTTTGGGTAGAGGTGTTCACAATTTTTCTGCATTGTGAAATGGAGGATTTCTTTTTGTTTTCTTTTCCTCTTTCTTCTGTTCTCTTTGTTTGTGTTCTTTTTCTTTCTTTTTTGCTTTTTCTTCTTCTGTCTCTCTTCATCTCTGTTTTTCTTTTCTCCTCTCTTCTTTTTTCTGCTCTCTTTTTCTTCTGCTCTGTCTTTCTTGTTGTTTTTTCTTTCCTCTGTGTCTCGTTCTTCGGTCTCCACTTCTCTCTTTCTGTTTCTCTTTTTCTTTCTCTCTTCTTTTTTATTTGTCTTTTTTCTTTTGTTCTCTTTTTCTTGTTTTCTTCTTGCTCTGTCTGTCTCTCGGTCTCGTTTTTTGTATCTTTTGGTATCTATCATCGTCTTTTCTCTTCTGTAACTGTCTTTCATTTCATTCTTGCTTTCGTTCTTTTTTTTTTTTCTCTTATTTTCTTTTTCTTTGTTTTTTCATGTTCTCTTTCTTTGTTCTTCTCCCTGTTTCCTCTCTTTGTCTCTCTCTGTTTTTTTGTTCTTTTCTCTCTTTCCTTTACTTTTCGAATTTTCTTTCTCTCTGTTTCTTTCTATTTCTTCTTTGTCTTATCTTCTTTTTGTTGTTCTTTCTTCTCTAATCTTTTTGCTTTCTGTTTCTCTCTCCCGTTTCTTTTTTCTTTTTCTTGCTCTCTTTTTCTCCGGTTTTGTTGCTCTTTCTCTTTATTTTGTCTCTATGGCATCGATACGCTGTTCGTTGAGATGTTTCGGCAGTAATTATTTCTTGTATTTTTTATCCTCTTTTTGTCTTGTTCTCTTGTGTTTGCCTTTTCCCTCTTTCTTTTTTCTGATTCTTTTTTCTTTCTGTCTCTTTTGTCTGCTCTTCGAGCTACGGGTTTCTTTATTTCCGAACCTTTTTTCCCTCCTCCTTATTCTTTTTCTTGTTTTCTTTTGTTCTGTCGCTCTCGTTCTTTCTCTTTTTTCTTTGGTGGCCTATCGTCTTCGTTCTTTTGGAACCTTATTTCTCTCTTTTATATTTTTCTCTCTTTTCTGTCTTCTCCGACTTTCTTTCTCTGTTTCTTTTTTCTCTGATTCTTCTTTCTTTTTCTGCTCTCTCTCTTCTTCTTTTCTCTTGTCTTTCTTTTTCTTGTTCTCTATCTTTTGAAACGTTCCTCTCACGGGTCTCTTTCGGAACTATCATTGTCTTTTTTTTCTATCTTTATCTTTTGGAACCTTCTTGCCAAGGGTCTCTTTTGTGTCACGTTCTTTCTGCTCTGTTCTTTTCTTTCTGCTTCTTCTCTCTTATTGTTTTTTCTCTATCTTCTGATTCTTTGTCTTTTTGTCTCTCTCTTTGTTCTCTTATTGTATTTTTGATAGTTCTGATTTCGGAATCATTCTCCTTTCCCCTTTTATTTTTTCTATTTCTGGTTCGTGACTTTTTGTTTTTTGTAATGATTTTATAATTTTGTAATAAAAATGCGAGGGAAAATTTCTTTCCTAAATTCGAGAAGGGGTTCAGTTAGTGGAAAAAATAGAATACTAGTAGAGCATGGATATCGTAGGGTCATTTCCATTGCGTAATTAATAAGAATCCAGGATCAGAAGATAGGTGTGGATCAATCAAATAATAAATAGTATTGATAAGATTGCAGTAAGTATCGCTCGTATCTTGTATTAATTGAGGAAGAGTAAGACTTCGCAAAGAAAGGGAAGAATCGTGATCTTCCTAGAGTTCTTTTGGATTTTTGGGAGATAGAATTGACTGCTTTGGAAATCTTTGATCTAGAAGATGACTTTTCCCTCTTGTTTTTTTTTATTTCTTGTTTTCTCTCTGATTCTTCTTTCTAAGACTAGTTCTTCTTGTTTTTTTCTTTTGCTTCTTGTTCTTTTTTCTCTTTTTTGTTTTTCGTCTTTTGTTTTCTTCTCTATGTATTTGCTACTTTCGTCCGTTCTTTCTCTTGTTCTTTTCTGCCTCTGTTTCCTGTGCCGGTTCTTTCTTCATGTTCTTTTTCCTCGGATTTTCTCTCTTCTTTTTGGGTTTATCTCTTCTTTTGCTCTCTCTTTACTTCTTGTTCTTCTTGTTTCATCTTTTTCTTGTCTCTTGTTTTCTCTTCTTTTTGCTTTCTCTTTTGTTCTCTTTTTTAGTTATTACAAAATCTAGGCTTTTAAGGGCTACTATTTTCCTTTTTTTTTGTAATCATAAAGGACTGGTATTTTGCTTGTGTTTTTCCTAAATGCACTTGGATTTCGTTTTGTATTGTTTTAAGGCGCTTAAATTTCTTTCAATGGTTAATAATAAACAAGGGTTTTTCCTTTCGTTTTTTCTCTTGGAATGGTGATTTTGTTTGCTTGGTTTCTTTCTTTGTCTTCTTTTTCTCTCTTTTTCTTGCTCTCTCTTGTTCTCTCTTCTTTCTTTTTTTACTCTTCTTTCTTTTCTCGTTCTTTTCCTTTTTTCTTTTTTCTGTCTCTCTTGTGGTTCTTTCTTTTCTTTCTTGCTCCCTTTTTTTATTGTTCTTCTTTTTTATTTTTTCTTGTTCATCCTTTCTCTTTCGATCTCGTACTTGCATAACCATCTTCCTTTCTCCTTCTCTCTTTTTTTTGTTGTTTCATTTTTTTCTCTTCCTTGTGTCTTTTTATGGATTGCACAAACTAGGCTTTTAAGGGTTGCTAATTTCCTTTTTGTAGAATTATAAGGGGTACAGCAGGTCTTTTCCTTGCGTTTTTGCTATATGAAATGGAATTTTACTTTCTATGGAAAAAAGTACTTAAATTTCTTTGCATTACAATCTTAAGTCGAGTCTCTTTTTCTTGGGTTTTTCCTATAAGAAGTTGACTTTCCCTTTGTCCTGTTCCAAATCACTTAAATTCCTTTCAATGTAAAATCCCAAGTAAGGTCTCTTTTCCTTGTGTTTTCCACGTATCAAGTTGATTTCTATTTACTAGTGAAAAAAGCATGTAAAATTTCATTAATGAGAAATCATCAGCAAGGTATCTTTTGCTTGTGTTTTTCCTGCTGGAATTGTTATTATCTTTGTTTGGTCTTTTTTTATTCTTCTTTCTTTTGTTTTCTTTTTCTGGTTCTTCTCTCTTCTTTTTCTTTTCTTTGCTCTCTCACTCTCCCTTCTCTTGTTTTTTTCTCTCTTGTTTTTCCTCTCTCTCTTCGTCTGCTTCTTATTCTTTCTTTTGGAGATCTTTGTCTAGGCAATTCCTTTCCCTCGTTCTTTCCTCTCCTTCTTCTTTGTAAACTCTATATCCTATCAATTCTTTGATGATTTCTTGCTTGTTCTTTCTTTGTTTGCCTGAGATCCTTGTATACGCAATGAGGGAATGCTTCATTTGTTTTTCTATACACAAGAAGAGGATTTCGATTTGGACGGCGATCTTTGTATACGCAATACTTTGAATTCTATTTGGACTCTTTTCTTTCTATACGCCATTCCTTCTTCTTTGGACAGCGAACGCGATTCCTTCTTTCTTGCATTCTTTCTCTACTTGATTGTTTCTCGAGGACTTCTCTCTTTCTATACGTGATTCTCTCTGACTTGGATTCTCTGATTTCTAGACTCGATTGATTCCTGAGACTTGACGGACTCTATCTATACTAGATTTCTTTTGCAGGACTTCTCTCTTTCTATACGCGATTCTCTCTCTCTTTTTTCTAGACTAGATTCTTTCTGGGATTCACTCTATTCTTTCTTTCTTTTATTCTTTTTCTTTCTGTTTTTCTGCTCTTTCTTTTTTTCTTTTTGCTGTACTCTGATCTCTTGTTTATGGAATGAAGGACGACAATAGAGCCAAAGTAGCTAAGAGAGAATGGAAACTTTTTTTCTGTATTTGGATCGAATCCCAAGTTTTCTTTCTTTCGAAAGGAAATGGACGACAACTTTTTCTCTGACTTTGGCTGGAAAGCTATCTTAAGTTCTCTTGCTTTCGTAAGGAACTGGACGACAACCAAGAGAGCTAGTAGAGAGAGAAGAGAATGCAAAACCAAGAAGGATTTTGATCGAGACTGGACGCCAACAAAAAGCAAAGAGAAAAGAGAGACTGGAAACTCTTTCTGTTTATTTGTATCGAAAGCTCTCCCAAGTTTTCTTTCTTTTGGACGACAATCAAAACCAAGTGGATAAGAGAGAATGGACGACAACTAAAAGAAAGTAGCTAAGAGAGACTGGAACTTTTTCTCTGGATTCTCTTCTTCTGTCTCTCTTTTTCCTCTTTCTTCTTTGGAACCTTCTTCTTGTGGTTCTTCTTGTGGTTCTTCTTCTGTCTCTCGCTCTCGTTCTTTCTTTACCTCGGCCTTTTTGTTCTTCTGGAACCTTCTTTTCGTTTATTGGAATCACCTTTTTCTTTCTTTCTTTTTCCGCCCTTTGTCTTTCTTCTTGTTTTTTTCTCTTTCTTCTTTTTTGATGTTGTTTCTCTTTTTTCTGCTTCCTCTTTCTCTATCTTACCCCTCTTTTTTCTCTCTTTTTGTCTTAGTTCTGCTTTTTCTCTTGTTTTTTTCTATTTCTTCCTTCTTGTTTTTCTGCTTCTCTCTATTCCTTCTGCTTCTTTCTTTCTTTCTTTTCTTGTTTTTTTCCGAATCTTCTCTCTTTCTTTTCTCCTTTCCTTTCCTTTTCTTATCTTGTTTTTTGTTTTATATTTTCTTAGTTTCTACTTTCTGTTTTCTGGTTTTTAAATGGGATTTTTTCCGTGTCAATTGCATGTCGTGAGCATGTTATTTTGTGTTTTTCCGCTTTTTCATAGAAAAAGTAGGATTCTTACTTCTTTCTCCTTTTCTTTCTCTTCTTCTTTTCTCTTCTTCTTCTCTCTTTTGTTCTTGCCTCTTTCCCTTATCTTCTTTTCTCTTTTAATTTGTCTTGCTTTTTTCTCTTTCGATTCGTTTTTATTCTTCTTTTTCTTTGACTTCTTCCTTTTTCTTTTTTTGTTTTCTCTAATGGCAGAGGACTTGTCTTTTTTCTTCTTTGCCTTCTTTTCTCTTTCTTTGTTTTTTCTTTCGCTTGCGTCCGATCCTTTTCTTTTTTGTCTTTGTTTCTTTTCCTCTTCTTCTCTCTTTTCCTCTTTTTCTCCATTTCTTTGGTTGTTGTCCCTCTTTCTTCTTTGTTTGTTTCTATTTCTTTTTCTGCCTTTTTCTCGATCTTTCTTTTTATCGTTTTTCTTTTCTGGTCTTTGTTCGGTACCCTCTTTTTCTGGGATTTTTGGAACCTTTGCCCTGCCGTTCTTTCGGAACCTTCTTTTTTCTTTTTTTGTTCTCTTGTTCTTTTCTTTCTTATTTTTTCTTGTTTTTATTTTTCCTCTTTTTTCTTTCTTTTTCTTCTTTCTGACACTTTTTTCTTTCTCTTGTTTTTTCTTTTTTAGACTTTCTCTCTTTTTTCTTTCTTCTCTCTTTCTTATTCGTTCTTTTACTCTGATTTGCAAGAGGTACTGTCTCTTGTTCTTTCTCCTCTTTTCTTCTTTAAAACTCTGTCTCTTTCTCTCTTTTTCTAAGGATTTTACAATTGACGAATGAAAGTGCCTCAAAAATCTTTTAAATGTCCAATCATAAAGGGCTGGTTTTTATCGAGCATTTTTCCGATATCAAGTTGACTTCTTTTTTTTAGTGAAAAAAGCACTTCAATTTCGTTCAATGTAAAATCATCCACAAGGTTTCTTTTTCTTTTGTTTTTTACGTATCAAGTTGACTTCTTTTTTCTAGTGTATTAAGGCACTTCAATTTCGTTCAATGAGAAATCGTAAGCGGAGCTTCTTTTCCGTTTGTTTTTCTAGTAAAAATGTTTCATTTGTTTTCTTGGTCTCTTTCTTTGTCTTCTTTTTGTGCTCTGTCTTTCTTTTTCGTTTCTTCTTTTTCTCCTTCTTTCTTTGTCTTGTCTTTCGTCTGTCTTCTTTTCGTGCTCTCTCTCTTTCTTTGCTTCTTTCTCTTGTTCTTCTCTCTTTTTTCCTTCTTCTTTTCTTTCTCTTCTTCTCTTTCTCGTTCTTCTCACTTCTTCTTTCTCTTGTTCTTTTTTCTCCTTTTTTCTCTCTTTCCTTCTTCTTGGTCTCGTTCTTCTGTCTTTCTCCTCTTCTTCTTCTTCTTCTTTCTGACTCTCCCTTCTTTTTCTTTCTTTCTCTTCTAGTGTTCTCCTCTTTCTTTCCTCTTTCTCTTTTGCTCTGTCTCTTTCTTTTGTTGTCTTTTGTTTCGTGTTCTTTCTCTCTCTTTCCTTCTTTTCCTTTTGTCTTTGTTTTTCGAATGTGATCTTTCGTGACACTAGGATTGCATGGATAATTGTCTGATGATGGGATTATTGTTTTTTTTACTGTGTTTCTTCTTGTCTTTCTCTTTTTCCTTCTCTCTCTTTTTTTCTTTTCTGTTTTTCTTTGTTCTCTGTTTTTCTTTGTTCTCTCTTTTTCTTTGTTCTCTCTTTTGTTTCTCTTGTTCTGATTCTTTTCTTATTTCTTCATCTCTCTCTTCTTTCTCTTCTTGTTCTTCTTCTTTTTTCTCTGATTCTTTTCTCTTTTTCTTTTGTCTTTCTTTTGTTTTCTCTTTGAAAAATGTTTTTTTTCTGATTCCTTTCCTAGTTTTTGAGAGTCCTAGTCAGACGGAGGTATTTGTTTCTTTCTTAGATTTATTCTTTCTCAGATTTCTTGTTTCTTTCTCCTCTTTTTGTTCTTCCTCTTATTCTATTTTTTTTTCTTAGATTTCTTCTTTTTTTTTTTCTTCTCTTTCTCTCTTTCGAACTCTTGTTCTTCTGTTCTTCTTTGTTTCTTTCTTATTCTCTTTCTTTCTTAGATTTCTTCTTTTTCTCTTTCTTAGATTTCTTCTTTTTCTCTTTCTTTCTTTTCGTACTTCCGGGACTCCGTTTTTTCTGTGTTTCTTTCTTTACTAGCTAGGTTCGTACCTGGGAAGACGGATCTCTTGTCTTCTTTCTTTTTCTTTTTTCTCTTTTGTTTTCTCTCTGTTCCTTTTTTCTCTTTTGTTTTCTCTCTGTTCCTTTTTTTCTCTTTCTTTCCTTTTCTTTCTTCTCTCTTTTTCTTTCTCTTCTTCTTTTCTCTTTCTCTTCTTCTTGTTCTTCCTCTTTTTTTTCTTTCTCTTGCTCTTTTTCTCTCTTGTTTTTTCCTCTTTGTTTCTTTTTTCTTCTTCTTCTCTGTCTTTCTCAGATTTCCTCTTTCTTCTTTTCTCTTTTTCTTTTTCTAGTACTTCCGGGACTCTGTTTTTTGTGTGTTTTTTCTTTACTAGCTAGGTTCGGACCTGTGAAGACTGCCTGGACTCTCTTGTCTTCTCTCTCTTCTTTCTCTTCTCCTGCCTCTCTTCTCTTGCTCTTCTCCTCTCTTCTTCTCTTCTTCTTTTCTTCTTATTTCTCTTTTCTCCTCCTGCCTCTCTTTTTTCTTCTTTCTCCTCTTTTCTTCTCTTGCTCTTCTCTTGTTTTTTCTTCTCTCTCTTTTTTGCTCTTTCTTTCTCTCTTGTTTTTTCCTCTCTCTCTCTTTTTTGCTCTTTCTTTCTTTCTCTTTTCTTTCTTGTTCTCTCTTTCTCTTTCTTTCTATACGTAATTATGGATGAGAGAATCTCTGACTTGTCCTGCCCCTGGTTTGTTCGAAATCGCACTCTGCCTCTGGTTTGTTCTGCCTCTGCTTGTTCTGCCTCTGTCTTTCCTTCTCTTGTTTTTCTCTCTCACTCTTCTTGTTTTTCTCTCTCACTCTTCTTGTTTTTCTCCTTTCTTTCTATCTTCTTTCTTGTTTCTTTTTCTTTGTTCTGATTCTCTCTTTCTCTTCTTCTTTCTTTTTCCCTCTTCTTTCTGTCTTCGTCTTGTTCTTACTGTTCTTCTTTCTTCTCTGTCTTTCTTTTTCTCTGTCTTCGTCTTGTTCTTACTGTTCTTCTTTCTCTCTCTTTTCCATTCCATCTTCTTCTTCTTCTTCTTCTCTTTGTCTCTCTCTTCTTTCTTTCTCTGATTCTTTCTGCTCTCTGATTCTTCTCTTTCCTCTCTTTCGGATTCTTCTTCTTTTTTCTCTCTCTTCCTCTCTTTCTTCTGTCTTTCTCTCCTGTTTCTCTTTTTCTTTGTTTCTCTTTCTCCTTTTTTCTCTGTCTTGTTCTCTTCTTTTTTGTTCTCTTGGTTTCTTGTTCTCTTTCTCCTCTTCTTTTTTGTTCTCTTGGTTTCTTGTTCTCTTCTTTTCTTGTTCCTGGTTTCTTGTTCTCTTCTTTTCTTGTTCCTGGTTTCTTGTTTTTTCTCTCTTCTTGTCTTTCTTTCTCTTGTTTCCCTTCTCTCTCTTCTCTTTCCTCTCTTTTCTTTCCCTCCTATTTTCTCTCTTTTCTTTCCCTCCTCTTTCCTTTCTTCTTTC